>JBAMAX010001094.1:0-17492 GCA_037043745.1 Chymomyza amoena
ATAGTGTTGATGATAGAGTTCCCAATAATCCTGATGATCCAGTACCCAGCACATCTTCTACATGTAGAAGCATCGATTTTCCAAATAGATTATTGGATGCAAGAAAACATAAAATTAAAAGAATATTTACGGGAGGCCAAAAAAGAACCCCCAAAAACAATGTTATGTTTGTGCTTCTCACAAGAAGAAGAGTTTAGCCTGCTTTATGTGTGAATATTGCGACGTGCCCCTTCATAAGGGAGAATGTTTTTTTAAATATCACACATTTAAAAAATATTAGTGTTAGAAAATACAATAAAATATTTTATACACTACTTCAACTACTAAACTACTTCTGTATAAAAATGAATTTACAAGTATTATATAGGTTTAAAAAACAATAAAACATTTTTTTACAAAATATCTATTGGTTTATAAACGTAAATTTGTCAATATAGTTGACATTTTGAAAGGTAAACAGATAGGGTAGGTTGTGTTTTAGTACAAAACTTTTGATAAAATAAAATAGAGTATATTTGTAAGTACTATATTACCAAATTTTATTAAAATCTAACCATTACTTTTGCAAATATTATTTATTTTGGATCGCGCAATTTTTGCTTGTTTTGCAAGAAATGCCCGCTACGCAGCATAGTTTCATATACTAGGCTACCCGCTTAAAGTGT
This sequence comes from Chymomyza amoena, assembly GCA_037043745.1. Taxonomy (NCBI): domain Eukaryota; kingdom Metazoa; phylum Arthropoda; class Insecta; order Diptera; family Drosophilidae; genus Chymomyza; species Chymomyza amoena. The sequence goes on from JBAMAX010001094.1 coordinate 666, forward strand.
GTTAAGACGCGGAGCATAGGGTGTGCTAATCGGTTGTCGGGCAGTGTAAGTATCTGTTTGGAACGCTGGACCAAGACGATAAAGAGGAGTGGGAAGAGAAAATAAATAATATGATAGCAAATAGTGTACAGACCAATGATTTGAACATGGTCATTCAAGTAATTAATAGTGGCTTAGAAGTAATTAATAAGTTGAATAAAGATAAGGAAAAGGGTCAACAGATTGACATATTAATATTTAATTTACAACATTTTACTGAATATATCGAAGATGTAGAAATGGGAATGCAACTAGCAAGACTAGGAATTTTTAACCCAAAATTATTGAAGCAAGATTTTTTAAAACATGTAGATTCCGAAAAATTATTAAACATAAAAACTTCTACATGGCTGAAACTACAAACTAATGAAATTTTCATTATTTCCCATATTCCAAGAGATAGCGCTCACATACCAATATTTGAAATAGTCCCATTTCCGGATAAAAATAATAATATCTTGACAGAAAAAGTTCAAGATAAATACTTTGTATATGATAATAAGCTATATAATAAGCAAACCAATAAATTGGAATTTAACGAATGTATTAAAGGTATACTTGAACAAAAACCTACAGAATGTAAATTTACAAAGACATACAAAAATTACCAATTAAATTATGTTGAACCTAATATATTATTAACTTGGAATTTACCAAAAACATTAACTAACCAGAATTGCATTAATAAAGATGTTTTCATAGAAGGAAATAATATTATCAAAATTCTTAACTGTTCATTACAAATATTCGAATTTTCTATTTCAAATTCAATGTTAGACTACACACAAAATGTTTACATAAGTAACAATATAACTCGTTTGGAATCAATAGAAATCATAAGAACAAAAGACATATTACTACTACACAATAAAGATAATAAAGTATTTCAAATAATAACAATTATTACATTTGTAATTATAATTATAAGTTTAATATTGTATTTAATTTATAAGTTTAAAAGTTTACCAAGTAATCTAATTGTCAAGTATGTACGATCAAAAGATCAAGTAAATATAAGTTCAACGAGCAATTTACAAAATAATGACATCCCACAAAGCGAAGTCAACCCAGTATTGTATCCTAAACTATCCGCCTGAGGACAGGCTAAATTCTAAGGTTGGGGGAGTGACATATCCATATTGTCAACTACACCCACGCCTTTGAAATTAACAATAAGAATATGTTACGATTATGCTTACGCCAGCACTTTGCCGGCATTGCGCATACAATTACAAACATCTGGCAGCGATCACCGGAGTGGTCACCGAATCAGCAGACCCCTACAACGCTCCGCGGCTAGACCCCTTACAACGCTCCGCGGCTAGACCCCTTACAACGCTCCGCGGCTAGACGACGATGCATCCACTTGACTATGATCAGCGTCAGCACAAAAGTGACATATCCATATTGTCAACTGCACCCACGCCTTTGAAGTTACCAATAAGAATATGTCAACGCCAGCACTTAGCCGGCATCGCGTTACAATTATAAACAATACAATTATAAGCAACCCAATTATAAACAGTCTGCAGCTGCGTAAACAAAATCTTGGCCAGCGCCGACTTGTAAATAAAAACATACTGTAAACAAGCCAGCGCAGCATAATCCATGGGGACCAAGGCAGCTCAGCACAAAGCCATGAAACCACCCAAGAATCGGAGGTTTCATTATTGATCAATGCAGCAGCATTCTCCAGTTCGATTTTATAGCTTGTATTGTTAACATTACTTAGAGTTAGATCGCTCATTGTCTAAATGTTTTATTGAATAAAATGATTTTTTAATTCAAAACTAACGTTTTACATATTATTATATACATATATACAGTGTGCCACAAAAGTCAGAGTACAGCAGGCGATTTTACACTTAAATGCGAATTCCTCCCAAATTGTTTAAATTTTCCAAAAACTAATAATGAGGTTTTCTTAAATATATATTTTTAAACAATAAACAAAAAAACAACAATGAACAATAAAATTCTAAAACTAAAAAATGGCAGTAATTCTGCGCCACAAAAGTCATAGTACACTTGGACGGTATACCGAATTTACGTTGTTGCAGCTGGTTTGTTTTGGTTTTTGTAACGGGACTTTTTTGTAAATCCTTTCTTTACTTTCGTATGCGCGTGTGGGAATTTTCCGCTGCCAAAATGTGCATCATTAACTGCAAACATGGCGCGTAAGGAGCTGACAATTGAAGAACGCAAAATAATATTAAATTTACATATAAAAGATGGAAAATCGTATTCCGAAATTGGAAAAATTTTGTCAAGACCCCGGTCAAGTATCCAAAATGTCTTAAGTCGTTTTAAAAACGAAGGACGGGTTGAAAACAAGCGTAGGAATGGTCATCCCGTGAAATTAAATAATAGAGACAAACTCGGCGTTAAGCATATTATAGACAGAGACCCATTTCAAAGCGCTGTAAAAATCAGTTCCATTATCTCGACAACAATTCAAAAGACTGTGCACCCGGAAACCATTCGAAGAACCATAAAGGAGTTCGGAATTTGCTCGTACACACCACGACAAAAGCCACATGTCTCGAAGAAAAACAGGCTTAAGCGACTTGCGTTTGCTAAAACGTACAGGCATTATCCCGCGACATTCTGGCGCCAAGTTTTATTGTCGGATGAGTCAAAATATAATATTTTTAGGTCAGATGCCTGGAGATGCCTACAAACCCAAATACACTATTAAGACGGTTAAGCACGGTGGTGTTGGTCAAATGGTTTGGAGTTGCAGTTAATAAGGCAAATATTGGCAGCGGAAAATTCCCATAAGCGCATACGAAAGTAAAGCAAAGCATATACAAAAAAGTCCCGTTACAAAAACCAAAACAAACCAGCTGCAACAACGTAAATTCGATATACCGTCCAAGTGTACTATGACTTTTGTGGCGCAGAATTACTGCCATTTTTTAGTTTTTTTAGAATTTTATTGTTCATTGTTGTTTTTTGTTTGTTTATTGTTTAAACATATATATTTAAGAAAACCTCATCATTAGTTTTTGGAAAATTTAAACAATTTGGGAGGAATTCGCATTTAAGTGTAAAATCGCCTGCTGTACTATGACTTTTGTGGCACACTGTATATACATATATATATATATAGTATGTATGTAGAGAAGCAGTTGCAGACCTTTTTGCTACTTCGTAGACATTTCTGGGGTCATGTTGACACTTTAAATGCCATTTCATTTGAGTTCGCTAATTTCGTGTCATTTACAATGATTTTGATTTGACAGTATCTTTGTACAATGATTAGTATATCATTAAAATACAGCTTTCTTGGAGAACAGCTAAGCCTGAACCAATGAGACATTGTGACGAGTTATACGTATTCTCCCCTGTTCTTTATAAATACGTATTTAAAAAATGGTATACGTAAAGTCGGGCGCTTACGATTTTGGGATTCCTTATACCACAAGCGTGCAATAAAAACCGGTACATTGCTTAAAAACACCAAATTAGGTTCCTTCATAAAAAACCAAACACAGAAGAATTTTTAAGCAACAATTTTTTTTGACCTATCGTTGCTATGGGTGCAATATGATATAGACCACTGATTTTGATTAAATTTGACAAACAAACGAAAAACAACGAATTTTGTATAAAAAATGGCGTACGTAAAGTCGGGATACCCTCTACCACTAGCTTGCAATAAAATCCGGTTCCTTCACAAAAACCAAAAACAGAAAAATATTTTGCAAAAAAATTTTTTGTTGACCAATCGTTCCTTTGGGAGCTATATGATATAGTCAACCGACATCAATAAAATTTGACACAGTGGTTAAATGCCTTAAAAAAGATCTGAATGCTGAATTTAGTTAAAAAATCTTTACAAACAAATAAAATTTTTCGAATTTTGTATAAAAAAACGTTTTTTTGGACCTATTGGACCTATTGGAGCTATATGATATAGTCAACCGATTTGGATTAAATTTAGTACAGTGCTTAGGAACTATAAAAAACTTATGAATATCGAATACGAATTTGGTCCCAATATCTCAACAAACAAACAAAACACAACAAATTTAGTTAAAAATCGATTTTTTGGATGATCGGCCCTATGGGAGCTATATGATATAGTCAACCGATTTTGTTCAAATTTGAAACATTGCTTAAGTGCTCTAAAAATTTCCAAACGCCAAATCTAGTTACGATATCTTTATTAGAAAACAAAATATAGCGAATTTTTCTTTAAAAAAGTTATTTTGGCCGATCGGTCCTATGGGAGCTATATGATATAGTCAACCGATTTTGATGAAATTTGGTACAGTACTTGGGAACCATAAAAAACTTTACCAAATTTGGTTACGATGTCTTCATGAACAAACGAATTATCCATCTCAAACCTTTTTTTTGTCGAGGTCGTCTCAAACACCCATATGGGAGCTATATAATTTATCCCCGATATCAAAAAATAAAATAAACTTACCATCTCTGAGATCTAGGCGTTCAAACAGACACACGGACGGACGGACAGACGGACATAGGTATATCGACTTCTCTATTCACCCTGATCATATTTTAGGTAACTTTGGGGTGTCTCCGACGACTTCTTCTATATGTTACATACATTTTCGGCTTGCACAAACTTAATATACCCTTTGTACGATACGGTACAGGGTATAAAAACGTTTTTTTGGGCAGATAAAAATTGTAATATCCCCATTTCGTAATATATGTGCAAAACCGTTAAAAATGTAGGAAAAAGAAAAAAAAATGTTTTTAACAATTTAAACTACGTCCTGCCTTCAGGATTGGAACTTTAACCCAAAATGGGAGAACAAAATTAATATAAATTTTAACACATATTCATGTTTATAAAAGTTTTAAAGTCGATATACTAAATAGAATAATATTATACCACTGGCTATCTAAATTGACATTCTTAAAGTCGTATTCCCCACATATTTTATTAATTATGCCTCAATCTTAAGGAATTGATAAGGCAACTAAGGGCAGGCGGATTCTAAAATCTGCTGCCATAGTTTAAAATCTTCGATATTGAAATACTAAACAAAATTAATGTCTTTTCCATCACAAATAATAAATGGAAAAATAAGAAGTCAAAAATGTAAGTTTCTTGGAAGCATTTTGAAAGTTTTTTAAATTTTTGCTATTGAGGTTATTTTTAGCATTTTATAAGAGCATTTTTTATTTTTAGCATCTTTAAACGAGACCAAAACAAAAGCAAGGTTTCTCAATAACCCTTACCTATCGATTTATTTCATTATATGCTACTTAAAAGTACCAAATGTAGTTCGTGAACAATCGAATTTTCATTTGGAAAAAGACATTTATTTTCGAAAGGAAAAATTAAAAATTCATTTTATTAATTAGACTCCTCAATTTCTTCATAATACAGAATCAGTAAGTTAGCTCAAAAAAAATGTGTTTTTTGATTGTAGATAAAGCGATGAAAAATACAATAAAACCTCTTTAATCTCTTGATGTCTGTAACCTAGGGAAAAATTCTTCAAAACTATCCTTTTTATTCGGTAAAATATAAGATTAAGCCCTTAGCCCTTTTTGTTTTTTGCATATGCACTTTAATTTTTATTATCCTTTCTCTTAATTTCTGGTATCACTGGTCGAAAGAGTTCTCAACAAGTCTGAGCTTATTTGAATAGCGATGTGATCGATTTTTTTATTCTCGAAATGCATAGATCAGCCTACGTAAAATAAAAAATAAAGATAGAGTTAAGGGACCGCCCATATATTTGCCACAAATATAAACTTGTGCGATGCAATCACTATATAAATATTATATCGATTCAGGAAAATATAATACTTGACTAAAACATGGCCCGCTTTAACCACTTCTCTTAGGGTTACATACATGTACTCACTCATGAATTCGTTTTGTGCATTAAACCTCAATCGTACTTATAACTTTTCAATTAAATCATTTCAATTGATTGATTTCACATGAATTTGGTTTAACTTTTACACTACTACGACTACTTGCTGAAAATATTCAAATGTACGCAAAATTCCCACATTTGCACAATATAGTAAATTGTGGGAAACATGATTTTATTGAATTTGCAATAAAACTGTCAGCTACATTTTTGTGCCCCGACGCGTCAGCAGTTTGGTCCGGTGTTCAAAACAAAATTTGCGCATTCATACAAATTTTATGAAATTCTCAAATATAAGCAAACTATATTGGCCCAAAGAAGGAGGTGTGCTAGGAAAATGACGCCCAGCCATCTGTTGTATGGCAATAATGGTTTTATAAGCGCCAAAATTTCTAAATGACAAAATTTTAAAAAATCGATAATACTATATTACAATGTTACCCGCCACCCGCCTAAACACATATCGTTCACATACAAGAATAGTGTTTTTTGCAGATTTATTCGTTATAAAAATCTGTATATTGTGAAAAAATTTCATATTCATATCGTAAATATCAACTTTCCGTGTGAGAAGAGAATATGCCGATATTTTATGCAACTTACCTTCAACTATTTTGACCAGCACAAACTTCATTTCTCAGTTATGCCTTAGTTTTTGGAGAGTAAAAACATATTTTTAACATACTATACAATCAGTGGTGGGCACGAAAAATATCGGAAAGAGCACTAGAACAACATAAAGAATAAAATTCCTGTTACGGACGCCCACTCGATTCTCGAGTAGGGCAATAAAACTGGCACACTGTGTGTATTTTGCTTTTGCATCTGCTTGTGCATCTACACTGAAAGACAAAGACAAATTTGACAAGTTCAATTACTGAAAAAAAACAGTGGGTCTTTTAGTTGCAACATTAACTATGTATATTTCTGTGCTCAGTGTACTTGTGCGTTATTCTAATGAAAACCCTGTTAGGGTCACCCAAGCAATCTCGTGTTGAGAGAAACGCGCGTTTTTTGGTCAAATTTTCGAATTTCTGCACGTGAGTCTGGCTGGCGCCGCTCGCAAGAAATAAAGGAAAGAGTACACTAAGCAAAAAGAGAACCTGTGAATTACGGAATAAAAAGTTGTGTCTATTTGTTTGAAAATTTTAAGTGCATCTTTTTCAAAATTACGTTTTTTGACTTATGACGTTCCTCTTGTAGTAATCCAGTTTTAGAGTACCCCTGGATAGCATATCGTTTGAGGGAACCAAAAAATCCTAGTTCAGTGTTAAGTTTTGTCTTGACAATTGAGTGGAACTCAAGAATAGTGCCTAAGGAATACACAATACAGGCAATCTCTCAGAAATAGACAACCACATATAAAGCTAATCCACCATTACATCCTACGTCCACAGCATTTCACGTTTCCAACATGTTCCATATGTGCAGACGAGCCTCTAATAAATCAAATCCACTAAATTAATTACCCGTAGAAAATTGTCGCTTCAGTATGAGCATCTCTGACGATGACTCGTATCCGAATTTTCCAAGTTCTGGGGGTTATTAGAAGAACCCTGTGTTCTTTAAATGTGCTTATTCAAAAAAATTAAATAAAGCAGGGGCTCAACCCCCCAGGGCCCCCGCCCATCAAAAGGCCGTTCGAATTTTCAATAAACGTAAAGGTATATGAATCGAAGTCATTCCCATTATGCGTACGCGAAACGGAGTCTTTTGGAGGAACACTTTGAGTCAGGCCATAACCTAATAAGAGGTTGCAATAGACAGCTCGAAAGACCATAGAACTATTTCAAAAACTTGCGAGTGCCAAATTTGGTTACGAAATCTATAAGCAAATGAAATATAACGATATTTGTACAAAAATCGATTTTTTGGCCGGTCGGTCTCATATGGGCTATATGATATAGTCCTCCGATTTAAATCGAATTTAGTTCTCTGCTGAATACCAATTCTGCTTATGATACCTTCATAAGCAATCGAAATACAACGAATTTTTAGAAAAAAAAACTTTTTTGGCCGATTGTTCCTATAAGAGCTATACGATATAGCAGTACAGTGCTTTCGTGTATTTCTGACTTCCGAGTGCCAAACTTAGTTGCGATATCTTCATAAACAAACGTATTATTCATCTAAGACTTTTTTTTGAGGTCAAAACTATTTGAAATAAATTTATGAGTTTTATTCGCTATGTTATAGCGCTACTAGTCGGCAAATTTCACACCATTTTTTTCTCCAGAGATAAGACTTATACACTATGTTAGGGCAATATTTCAGCATTCAAAATCCGTTTTTTTATTATCCTCTTATAGCTTGTTTTTTTTCTAAGACTATTTAAGTGAAAAAGGACCTTTTTCAAAAAACGGTTGCACATATGATGTCATAAAATCTGTACTAATTCGAATTTTTTTCAACTTCAATAAATCAGTCAATTTTTATCATAAAAAAATAACACTATACAGAAATCGCATCTATATATCACGCCTAATAACATAAAATAGCAAACTTTTTAAGTGCCTCAGACTTTTTCTGAAAGAAATAGCGAAATTTTTAGAAAAAGTCACCAAAATGTTGTGTTTCTTGGGCTTTCGGGCACATTTTCGGCTGTGGTTTTTTCTTCAGGTTACCCATTTTTATGATTTAGTGCATAATGGAAAGGTACTCTATTCTACTTTTAAGAAAAATCAATTTCGAAAAATTCGAATATATCGACTTTTCTAGTCATCGTGATCATAATTTAGGTATATTTGGGGACGCGAAAAATCCATAGACAAGCCATGAATTACAGACATGCACATTCCATAACTAAGCCATGGAATTGCTCATCACATTGATTTCATCACAACAAGAGACGCGCAAGCCGAAACAGAGAGCGTGAAGTCCTTTGTGTTCAATTCATGCCTCGAAAGCTCAAAGTTGAGGCTGAGTGTTTTCACCACTGCGTCATGACCGAATGGAAATTAGTCAAGATTTTGCCAATATTGTGTTTTTTTGTAATCGTGGAGTATCACTTTTGTAGGACAAGGCTGCCTTAAAGTTGCAATTGGGAAGTTACTAAACAAACTGTGCTTAATGAAACGACTACACTAGTCCTTTTCCTACAACTTTTTGAACAAATTTACTTTTTCTACAATAGTAGAATATGGTTCTGGAAGTGTAGATTTGGGTATGGTTTGGTGCATGAACAATCAGCCTTAGAATATCTTAATAAATGCTTAATAGCTTTATTAACACAAATAAGTGCCGTTGTGATCGTTAACCTTTAGTCATTTATGAGCTTAACCCATTGTATCATCTGTGTAGAAATTTTAGATTAGATTTAGATTTTCTTAGCGAAAAACTGAACGAGTGCGTTTTCCAGGCGTCACGAAGTTTAATTTTGCGCTATTAAGAGAAGATAGCTAATGATAATATGATAATCTGTCTGGGGCCATGGATGCGGATGCATTATCAACCATACCCATTGAAGCTCTGTCAGTTACAGGCAGGTCACCAAAGATGTGTGTGGTTTGGCATTGTCATGATGAAACACCACACCTTTTCTGTTGATCGATTCTGGCCGTATTTATTAAATCGCTTCCTTTAATCTCGTTAATTCTTGACAGTTCAGAACAGAATCAATCGTTAGAGCAGGATGTATAAGCTCATTATGAACAATTCATTTCCAATTCCACCAGACACGCAGCACCTTTCTTGGTGTCATTCCTTGCTTTGCTCCTCCGTAATATTTTGATTTCTTATCATTTTAGCAGTGATTTGCAAATGGACATTCGTTCAATAAAACATTTCAGTGTTCCAGCTCTTTCAAACACTCAATTTTTTCCATAATCTCATCGACTTTTTCAATAGTTGGGCGACCAGAGTGAGGTGCATCTTCAACATCAAAATTACCAAATTGAAAGCGATCATTTCCGTAACCTCAAAAGCTTTTTCAGTAGCCTGCGACGCATTCGTCTCTTATATACTATATAATAATGACGTAAATGTTCAGAATTTTTACTCATTTTAAAACGTAGATAACTTTTTACAGAAAAACCAAACCGCGATAATGTCCTCTAAAAAAATTAAGCATTACCATAATGTAAAGGGTTCAAAAATCTATCATAGTTTCTTCTTTTCGGAACGTCAGAAAAACTTAACTAAACAACAACATTTTAAGATGATTAATAGAACGGAATAATCCCTGCATATTCTTTCTGAGAACTTTCCAATTGATTTTTTTTTAGTGCTACCCCAGGTTATGAGAACTATTATATATTGGTTTGTTCTGGTACGTCTCCTTCTGAAAGTTAAATATATTTTCGCCTTTCAAAAAACTTAATACAATATTCGGGATTAAATCACTGAAGGAAGGAATCACTGAATGAATACTGTCGAACCCTGGAAAATTTTCGTTTACCTGCTGCGAATTTAATTATGAATACTGTGCGCATTCATTCCACAATTTGTTCGGTGGCTACGTGAAACATTATTTCATATTCATAATTAAAACTTCAACTTTACAACTAACGCAGGCAACAACATGGCAGTAGCAATTTAATCAGTTCGCTGAAAATTACCAACCAAATTGGTTGGACATTTTCCTGGCTGTCGTCAGGCACACGACTACCAACCGCGCCAACATTGCATATGAGTCTCCATCCCTTTCTCTATGGCGGGCTAGTAAATAATTATAAATTTCAATAAGCCTTAAAATTGGTAAAAAACATTGTTAAAACATTTTTGATATGCCACAAGAAGGATCCCAAACAAACAAAATTAAAAAAATATATTAGCTTAAGCACTATGCCTTTTAAAACCACAAATAAAAGTGTCAAGCCTTCATTTCAAATAGTTGGACCAGGCAGGACTTGTGTAAGTCGTGCAGCATCCTAAACTTGAATGACCCACATTACTCAATACCGCGCTGCAGTGTGCCGAATCCAGGCTATGCACGCCTACGGGTGACGCCTACAGACCAGCTACTAACCACGGGCAAATAGCAGGACAAAGCATCAACCCAAAATGTGTGCAAGAATTGCTGTTAAGTGTGTCGACCAGAGAACGACAGTGGACAGCATTATGTATTCCTTGCTGCTAGTGCTTTGGCTCATGCCCAGCGACTGACCAAGACAGTCGGATGAGTTTACCGACTGTGCAAAAGTATGTATGTCTGTGTGACAATAAGCCAAAAGTTTTACAAGCTCGCAAACGAGAATCCATTCATGCATAGCGACTAAGATGACGGCGGTGAAGCTGGATATGGTGCTAAATCTGGCTGCTGGGCTGTACATGGCAAGTAACGCGCTAAACAAAAAAGACAATTCCATCTTCGATTTTTATTTGTGACCTTTTGGAGCTTTTTTGTCAAGTATTAGGGACAAGCTCCATTCTAAGACTTACTGGCGATCCACTTCTGGGCTTCTACATAAGTTTATATACACAACTACTTGACGATAGCCGTCCACGTATGGTAAATTCTTTCGACTTAAAGCTACATGTACACCATAATTAAAAACAGCTAATGTTGATCTTATTTGAACATCACATTTTGAGCAAATCCGGGGACTTGCTAACCGCTTTTAGGTTAAGTTCGTTTTTAAAGTTTTAGTTAGTGCAGATACGTTTTTTCCAATATTTCCTATATGATTTGTAGCAATTTAATTATATTTAATTTTATACATCCTATTATGTCATAGATGAACAGGTAATCACCTAAATACTAAAATGCAGATATAGACCGACGGACGGACGTGGCTATAAGTTACGTTTATTTTAATTTTATATTATTTGTCTTTTTAGCCATGTCAGTGGGGTAATTTAAAACATATCTCGATTTTTACAATTATCTTAACATTTTTAGAAAATTATATTTTCCATTCCGTCAATTAATCAGCGTACCTCTTTGGCATAGCTTTTGAGCAAGTCTAGGAATAGAAAACAATTTCACAATTTTTTTTTCACAGACCTTGTGAATCCTTTAAGTAATGAACTTTACCTAGGTGATCATCATGATTTATACAAATACCTTCTTCTTCTTATGTCCTGCTACTTTAGTGGAGCATAGGGCCATTCCCCCTAGGGGATCGTCGGGCACGTGGTAAGAGAGCTCAGAAGCAACAAAAACTCTGAGAGCAATGCTGGCAGTAGCTTAGCTACGGGGAGAGCCACCCTTACCGGTAAGGTCCACAAATGCCTAGCTACACAAATTGATATTTAAGGCACAATATAGCTCATTTGTAGATTCTTATATACGACAATCACATTTTTCCCTAATATTCAAGTTCTCCTTCCATTATACATTGTATATTGCTGCAAGGGCTTATAAAGATCATTCAAACTTTTTCTTTATTTTTTGGTTATACCTTTCACCACTCCACGGATGGAGAAATTTAAGAGTCTCTTGTCTAGCCAGTACTTACTGTGTAGCCTACTAGCCAGTGGATTCTGTTCCTATTAATAAATTTAAAGTTTTTTTAACCTCACTTCGCAAACATAAAAAAAATCAAACACTTTGAGACAAAAAGAAAAAAACAACTTTCATGGCCGAACGATAAAAACAAACACATAAAGCAAAAAGTTTTCTTAAAACGTTGCATGGATTGTTATTTTAGTGCTGGACATGGACATAGTTTGCCACTCTCTAGAAGTTCGGTACAATGGAAGAAGCATTAAGTATTCTACATGGCCAGTCGCTAAAAAAACGTTTAACAGTCTGGGAACATTTTAGTGTGCTTTTGTCTGGATGTATCTCTTTAAGCGTCTTTTGAAGCGATGGACATTTATATGGATTGTTTCTGAAGTTGTGCAGTTTTAGACACAAGTTTCTGATATATTAAACAATTATGTGGACGAGAATGAATATAGATAGAATGAGTTGAGAGTGTTTTTATAGAGATAGCCGACTTTTAAAGTTGCTTGAAATTATTGAAGACAACTGGAACTATGTATTTATTTTCCTTTTTTTTAAGTACAATTGAAGCTACATTTTTATTGGATATTGTATATAGTGATGGGAATATTTTACATTCATATATATATTGTGAATAATTGCTCAAACAGGTGCTGCACAATATTCTATTTTATTAAAAATCCAGGCATCTTAATTTAAGCTCTTTTTTTTAAAGTACTTTCTAATTGTAAAACCTACATTTGAACCATATGTTGTATTCTAATAAAAAGCTATCTAAAATGTCTTTTTTAAAGGCACTTGATTTGCTTAGCAAAGTAATATAAGTCACGGGGATGCATTCATTCATTTGTAATTTTTAAGCTTCGTTTTGTAAATTTTGTATAAAAAGCGATCAGCTGATGCCTAATTTATATGTATTGTATATTGTAAGTTATATATATGTTGTGTAATGCAGATCATCGGTATGAGGCCATCAATATGAGGGTCTGAAACTATTGCGTTGTGATAGCACTGAATCTGGACTTTTCAGCTCCATGGCGAGCTTATACCCCAATTCTGGGCGCCGATCGCGACCCTCAGCCATGGCCTTGACCTGAGCGAAGCAATAATAATCAAAAATCAGAACTGCTATTTTTATTTGGTTTAAAAGACTTACATCATTGGTATGCACAATGACACCATCGCTAGTCACGACCTTCTCCTTTGTATGCTCAATATCATGAAAGTCGGTGCCGCGACAGCAATCATCTATTAATACGGTACGATAACCGGCTGATAAGGCATCTACAGCGGTTGCACCAACGCACACATCGTATGCCAGTCCACAAACGTAGATGTCTGTGGCACCCTTCATTTTCAGTTGGGCATTTAGCGTGGTATCCGAGAGTTTTTTGTTGTCCCAAAAAACTGAATACGAATCCACCTCGGGATTAGTGCCTTTGTATACTTTGATGCCATGATCGACGACCTTTAGATCCTTGTGCAGTTCCGCGCCCCATGAGTCCTGAACGCAATGACGTGGCCAAAGGCGTTGCTTCATAGGTGGTGGTCCGGCGAATACGACTGTATCAAAAACCTGCGCTGAGTCTGCATCCAGCTAAAAATAAAACTTAAAATAACTTCATAAGCTGCAAATAATGGCTATTTACATACCGGTGAAGTCTCATCCATTGCTCGCATTTTAACGTTGTCAATGAAGGAGACATGATCGCTGGGATGCCAATCTAGCGAGTAGAACACCGCATCAAAGTCCACAGTATCTAGAAGTTTGTTGATGGGCTCAAGTATCTGTAAAACGGATGTACGCGCGGTTATGGACAGGCCAAAGTGGCACGTTCATGGCGTCCATAAAGCGACGGAAGTGCGTGTTATTAATTTTGACAAATTTTCATTTTCAAATGAACTAAGTTGCGAGCAATAAGTAGCGGCACTAGCTGGCGAAGATGCCAACGATGGCGAAGACTGCGACTGCGTTGCTTATGACGACGACGACAACGACGACGACGACGGCGACATCCGGCGTGTGTCGCAAGGCGGATGCGACTTAAGTAAAGCATATCCGTTTCCGCATGCACACATACACACACACACACACACACACTTGCATCCTCGTCTTCATCATTGCAGAGGCCGAAGCAGCCACAGCGCCAATGAGTTTAGCCCAAACGTGCTCATCTGTATTTATCTTTGTATACGTGTATGTGTGCATGTGTATGTGTATGTGCTTGTTATGCTTTTTCATACAGCTCGTTTCCACAACGTGCATAACGTTGCTTCCTTCATTTTCATTTTTTGTTACCTTTTATGTCTTTTCGCCGCCTCCGCCACCTGGTCCTCACTAAGCTACACTGGCCGACTGCGGCCTGACTCCGACCTGACTTATCTTAGACAGTAAGAATATAAGAGACTGTGACTCCACTCACCTCGTGTCCTTGCTGCTGTGCGCTGCAATTACTTATATCCAAGGAACCACTTATAAAATCATTTTGTACATCAACAATGAGAAACGCGTTTACCGGGCGTACAATCTGCGGAGTGGCAGCAACAGAGCAGACGCAGCAGCCAAGAAGCAAAAAAAAAATATATATATATATATGTATGTATATATAATATATATATATATTAAGAAAAAAAGCAGCTAGGTAGGCGGTTAACGGGCACACAAAAATATATTCAAAAGATGATGGCAAGGAGTATGAGAGAAAAGCATGAAAAGTAAAAAAAAAAAACGATATGTGTGTGTTTGTGGGTGGTTGATGAGTTTCTTTTTATACCCTGCACCCATAGGGTCAAGTGTACTATAGATTTGGCTAACTTGACGGACGGAGATCTTTGTAATATCCACTCGATCGGATTTTGTTCAAATAAATTTGTGGGCCCTACCGTAAGTTGTACAAACAATCCACTTTACTTAGTTTGTCATTAAAGAACAAGCTAGAGGTTATGTGAGACTATTTAACAACAATGCGTTGATATTCATGACTTGAATTTTTTGTTTGTTAATGTGAGAGTTATGCAGGGCATACAATGTCGAGCAGATACACATTTTTTACGTTTAGCATCTTAGTCCGTTATAAATGCGTTTAAAATGTAGTTAAATCCTGCCAAAGAAACCACCATCCATGTACACACACACACACACAGGTGAGAAAATATAAAGAGAGAGACTAATACCCATGCAGTCATAACAAAGGTTTTACAGCATTCGACTTCAGAAAGGCAGTCATCACAATAAAAAGGTTTATGTATCTATGTTGGTTTTTTGCCGCTGGTTTGCCGCTCGTTGATTATGTTCTGTTGGCATTAAAATTAGCAAGGCTTTTAATTTGTTATTTATGTACACGTTGATTATAAATGATTATGATCTATGTGCAAGCACAGACAAAGGTGCCAGAGAGCGCGGCCAGACCCAATGACGAAGTCAACTGCAACCATATCCACATATATACAACCATATGCAGCATTGTAGCAGGACTATTATTCTTTTGAATCTTGTTGTTTTTTTTGTAGCCCTTGAACATGCCTTTGATTATGGTGCTACTGAAAATGTGTCTGTCGTTCAGTTAAATGCTTTAAAGCATGTCTAAAGTTTCAGGTGGCAACCATATAAAGACAAACAAGGTGCAGGATTAAAAGGCAGAGAGGCGCTATGAGCTTGCGCATAGCAGTCGATGATTTATTGAACATTTAGTAAAAAGGTAGTGAACGCTATCCTTGATATTGCTAAGACTATCTCCAGCATTCTAAGAAACATTAAGTATTCTATTAGTGTACATTAATTTGACTTCCTCACAATGAAATGATTTATATTAAACTTATTCCTTGATTTTTCCAGAATGTTTAAATATAAGAAACATAGAGGAAATATTATGATAGGTATTGCTTAAATATGACGTGGCAGAAGGTGCCCACAATAATCACTCGAACGTTGATTAAATAGGTGCTCAATTGTCTCTGTTAATTGTTTTGATTATCTACTCAAAATGCGACAATTCTGCTAATTCAATCAAATATGGGCTTCATCGGAGGTAAAATTTGAATAAAAACTATTATTTTGAGAAACAATTTCAAACCAGACTCAACAAAAAACAATTATCAACTTTTAAATGGGCTGTCATCAGATAAGGCAGTGTTTTCAACTCAAATTTGTGAACCAAAATTCAATGGCTCATTTTTAACCTTATAACGAAAGGATCAATCAAATGAAATTGGAATCCAAAATATTTACAGCATTTAAATCTTGGCTTTATATCTTTAGATTACTTGATCAAACACATGCTGCTCCACAAGAAATTACTCTATTGAAAAGACTATATCAATGCCATTAAATTTTCAAAATAGTTTAAAAACTTTCACGTCACTCAAAAATTATGGTCTCAGAACTTTCATTTCAGTTAAGTCACCCCGCCAATTAAGAGTCAGCTGCTCAATTTTCCACAAAGTTGCCAAATTAACACAAATCTCAACCACATCATTGTCACCCAAATAAATTGGCAGCAGGAAGTCCTAATACAAACAAGTGACCTCTAGGGT
>JBAMAX010001095.1:0-98865 GCA_037043745.1 Chymomyza amoena
AAATATAGTATCTATTTTGTTTTATTTGTATATTTTTCTTTTATTTTTTGCGTAATTTAGGTACATTTTTTTACTTGCCACAAAATGCAGCGCAGCGCAGTCGATTTGGCGGTATCTAAACGTGTTGCCCTCTACCAAATTTCTATTGTTCTCTTAATGTCTGCCACAAAATCTAATATACCAATTTTTTTATTTTTTTTTTATTTATTTTTATCTTTCTGACGAAATTATTTTGGCGTTGAACAACACCACAAACATCTATTTGTCGGTCCTGACAACCACGGATATGGCGTACCTGTGTTTTCAATTAATATTAATGCTATTGGAAATATGCCAAAACATCGGAAACAATTTGGGATGCCCTTTGCAATGCTTGTGCCAAGTAAACGAACTATGTAATTGTTAAGCGCCCAAAATGGAGCGCAGCAGCGAAAGCGTTAAATGCAAATGGCCTAAACTTTATTTACAGTTTAACAACAAACTGCAACTGCTATTTGATGGCGCCCAAACAGGGGCGGGCTTTTAATGCCTAGGCAATTTAGAGCTCATGTTTCGCTAACTTAGTCACACTAACTTTGCTTTTTGGCTGCCCCCAGCAAATATCTCAATTTCCATAGTCGTTTTCCCAACTCTCAAACGATTAATAGCGATACCTTATCTTTGCAGAAGATAAACATTCTGCAATGAATCTCTGGCCAAGAGAGTTAAAATGAGGTGTATTGAGTAACTGCTAAACAGTTTGAGCATGACTTACTCCTGATTTTCGTGTTTTGTAGGCGAAATCCTGTTCTGCCTGTTGTCGGCAGTGTCCACGGCAGTTCAGCATACAGCGTTAAGGCGTAATTGCTTGATACCGTCGGATGTAAGCCCAATGATGTTGATGTTGTAGTTGTTCCAGGTAAATCATTCAAAAATATTTACAAGCAATGAATATTGCACCTATTCAACTCGTTCACTCTATTGTCCCTTAGGGCAGAAAATAGTCCCAAAGTTGTCAGAGCCCCAATGCGCCTTGGTACGGGCGTGGGGGGCTTAAGCCTAAAACGGCAACAACAAAAGAACCACAGTAGAAATAAACACTAGGAAATATTGTCCGAAAGCAGGATAGCCTATTGGCGAAATTTGGAGAATCTATGACTTATGGTCTTTGAGATCTAGTTACTTATACGGACGTTTGGACAACAAAGCTATGCCAGCATATTTTATTTTCTGTGTAAGTCGGCTTTTCACAAATTTCCTTTTGTCCTTTAAACTGAATGAACTAATAGTTAAGTAAAGGGACATTTTTTTTTTTCAATAGGGATTTTCGTGTGGATCACGCGTGATCCATGACAGCTGTCAAAGGTAAAGTTGTTCAGTATTCATTGGCAAATCATCATGCAAAGACTTATGGTCAACATAATCAACCCATCGAACCCACAATTCGTAACACGACCAAATCGACCACATCCAGCATGTAGTGAAGAGAATATAGCGGCGGTAGCTGACAGTGTTCACGATGACCGCGAGGAATCGATTCGGCGCCAATCGCAACAACTTGGCCTGTCGTATTCAACCACCTGGCGCCTTTTACATTTGGATCTCGGCTTGAAAGCATACAAAATTCAACTCAGGTAAGAATTGAAGCCGAATGACCTTCCTGCACGTCGCCGTTTTAGTGACGAGGCCCACTTTTGGCTCCAGGGCTTCGTGAATAAGCAAAATTGCCGTATTTGGGGAGAAGATCAACCCGAAGAGGTTCACCAGCTGCCATTACATCCAAGAAAAATAACGGTTTGGTGCGGTCTGTGGGCTAGTGGAATCATTAGTCTGTATTTTTTTAAAAAATGAACGAGGTGCGTACGTTACCATCAATGGCGCACGCTATCGGACCATGTAAACGGACTTTTTGCTGCCTGAAATTGTTGCCCTGGATCTCGACGACATTTGGTTCCAACAGGATGGCGCTCCGGTCCACATTGCCAATGAAACAATGGCCTTTTGCGAGGTCAATTTGGTGAGCGATTAATTTGGGGTTACGTAAAGTCAAAGTTTACGTGGACAAACCAGCAACGATTGAGGCCTTGGAAGCAAACATTACTCGTGTTATTGGCCAAATACCAATGGAAATGCTTGAACGAGTCATGGAAAATTGGACCTTCAGGATGGACCATTTAAAACGCGTTGCGGCCAACATTTGAACGAGATTATTTTAAAAAATAAATGCCATAAAATATCCTTTCGAAATCATAAATAAAGATCCTATCATTCCTTTAAAATTTGCATTTGCCAAATCATTAAAAATAAAAGGTCTTAATGAATATCCCAATATTTCTTCATATCGACCTTAATCTATGAAACTTTAGTTGCCAAGTGTACATTGTTCAGAGGCTCTCCCGGCACTCTGCACAATTCTTGCTCATATAAGACTGCCATTTCAACGGGCTGCAAGTCGTCAGCTGCGTTTATTCATTCCTGATATGTGAGTAAATCTAATATTGATTTAATATGACAATAATCAAACAATAGGGCAACAAATTGTCCAGGGATAGCAAATGGAGCAGCATGCAAAGTGCTGCCAAAAGCCAGGAAAATAGTAGTAGAAAGAACATAGAGGAAACGGAGAAACAATACCAATAATACACAAAACAATAATACCTACAAAAGGACATAACCATAAGAGACAAAAAACAGGAAGATACCAAAAGAAGGCAAGGAAAATGTTGCAGCAGAATTGGGTTTCACTCAGTTATCAGATAGCCTTGAGGCTCTCTGCTTTGGCATTTTAAAGCGCTATATCTTTCTTAGCATGCTTTATATTTTTTTTTGTGTATGTATGTGTGTATATCTGTGTTAGTATGTTTCGTAGTTATGCAATAGTTGGAAAAAAGGGAAAAAGGGAAAAGGAAAGTTGCTATATCTGTAATGGCTTCTGTTTGCTTATACGAATATTCAAAAAGAGATCACTGGACAAGGTGAATGTGTTGGTATAGACAAGGACATGAACCAGTTTCAGCTTTTTGGGTTTTATAAATAGTCAGCCAAATCCTTGGCTAGCATTGCGGATTAGTCTACAGACTTGCCACCAAAGTTATTCAATTAAATGCAGGTGAGAAACTAGCTACTACTCAGGTTATACCAATTTTAATCAGATTTAGTTTAGTCGCAAATGAATCAAAACGATAACCATGTTTTTTTTTTAAATAAGCCGTAGCACGTTAAGTTTAAAAACTGAAATTGTAATTTATGTTTTTTTTTGCATTATGCCTCGAACCCTTTGGTTACATTGTTTGAAATTTACAGTGAAACAAACGAATTATCCATCTAAAACTTTTTGCTGTTTCCGAGGTCCTCTGAAACACCCCAATAGGAGCTATATAATTTAACCCCGATATCAAAACAAATAAAATAAACTTGTCTCTTATGGAATAATAATGTCTCCAATGTAAAAGTTTGGTTACTCTAGCTCTTACCATCTCTGGGATCTACGCGTTCATGCGGACACACAGACATGAGTATATCGACTTCTCAAGTCACCCTGATCATATTTTAGGTAAGTTTGGGGTGTCTCCGACGACTCCTTCTGTATGTTACATACATTTTCTGTTTGCAAAAACTTAATATAACTTTTTTACCATACGGTATAGGGTATAAAAATGTCGTGGAGCCTATTATTGTCTACTAGATCAATCTGAGCGATTATCTGGCAATAAAAAAAATGGATGTACTAGTGATCTTGCAGAATTTACTACAGAATTTTTGGTATACATCTGCTATTTGTTATTCAACGCAAAGCTTTATCTTATCGTATTTAAGAAATAATTTTTATTCGGTAGCAGGGATCGGGATCAGGGATCAAAAACTAACGTGAATAAAGAAATATTCTTTAAGTAACTCTACATATACAACAAAAAAAACTTGGATATAAATCTGATTGATGAAAAACTGTTTCTTTCAGTCTCTCAGCAGAGAGATAGACATTAGGAAACCTCTTCCTTTCCCCATTTATTTACTATCTATTACATTTATAGTCATATTTATGGTCGTATACAGGTGCATCCAAACCTCACTAACAACAAGCTTCGAAATTCAGCTATATAATTTTGAAACTATTGTTAAATAAAATGCGTTTTGGTTCCATTGGGTTTTATTTTTTTTATTAGAATAAAAAATAAATATAGAATCCGTTCGCAAAATTTACCATAACAATAACAGAAAAAATATTGTAATAAAAAAAAAAAAAATGTTTCTTCAAAATTTCTTACAAAATTGCAAATAAGAAAAACAGCTTATATAATAGTTTCAATATAAGTTGCAGAAGTAGACCACGTGGCCCAACCGTTAAGGCATCGGATTTCGTGTCCGAAGATTACGGGTTCGACTCCCGCCGTGGTTAATGTGAAAATACATTTTTTTTTATTTTTTTTTTAATAGAAAAGAAATTATTTAAGAATTTAATTTATAGTATATGCTGTGTTTTTTAACATTAATATTAAATTTAATATACTTAATTTTAAAGTGTAATAAGAAAAGTCTTTTGGCTTTAAAGTGAACAGACGAAATTCATTTATATCGATAATACCGACAAAACTTTCTTTTGTATATACCTATTGTGATATCGATGTAGCTATAACACTCAGCTATTCACTAATAACAATATATGTTATTTATTTAAAAAGAATTGGGATTATCTACATTAGTTTACTATGTGATTATTTGGTTAATAATAAATTATTGTCTTTCCAAAGAAATCCATTCAAAATCCCTTATAACGAATTTTGGGTCGGAAAATTAAATTTACATAAATTCCTTATTAGAGATTTAAAAACCAATGGATCAGAAAATAATTAGTTTTATGAACTACCTGTGAAAGAGTTGGCTATTGGAAAGTTTAAACGTACTTTAATGTTTTTTTTTTTTTCAAATCGATAAATCATAGAAAATATTTTGAGTCAAAAAGGCGTCAAAAATTAAACTTTGTTTTTATTTTAATTTAAAGAATATGTCAGAAGTACCTAACATAATCGAAGTGTCCAAATTTTGTATTAATAACTTTGCTTTAATATTTGAACTCGTGAATTTTGACCTTACCATTTATTTTGCGACCAAAAAATAAATTTATTATCTCTTTCGTTGTAACTTTATCATATTTATGACTTATGTGACATATTGGAATTGTTTTATATATTTCACAATATAGTCAAAAATTTAAAATTTTTTTGGTTTTATTATTAATTAATTTATTTATTTACCATATTCTTTTCCCCCAAAATAATATAATAATATTGCTTGAAGTTATGTAAGGGCCTAACCATGAAAAGTGCAAAGGCTGGAGCTGTTGGGCATTCCTATTACCCTGAGTCTCTCTCTTTGTAGAATCAATTTGAGGTTTTGATGAAAGTGGCCTTGTCCACTATGAGCATTTTCGCCAGACTGCTAGTCTCTTCAAAGAGTGGTTTACTCAGTAGAAGTGGAAATGGCTTTGACAGTAAGGTTGATTAAGCTGATAACTGGATTGCAAATAAAATACGGCCAAAAAATAGATTATCAAGTATACCAGGAGAAGAAGTTAGATAGAAAAGTAAAGCCACTGCTATAGCTGAGAGCTTCCCAATAAGGATTGTCACTGCACACATACGATGTAAGTATATAGTATCAGAAAAGTTTATATATGTATATGTAACCAATACATGCCAACTCTCCTTAAAATACACAATGGAGTAACAAACATTTGCGGTAAACTGCACTTTGTATGAGTGCACAAAAAATTGTTCAAGTGGGCTGAAATACTTTGTTGGGCAAGGATAGGTTACAAAAAAAAAGTATAAACATATAACGTTTGCTTGCAAAACCAACCAAAAACCTAAACTAACTAATAGACAAAGGGTCTAAGACTATGACTGCGATTGAGACAGAGCGACATTAGGATTGTGCGAGATGGAGTGGCACAGGGACAGGTCTGCGAAAGGTGCAAGTCCTTTAGTGTGTCTGGGAGCTACCTGAACCCCTTGGACTAGCTCGTTAAATAAATCGATTGTGACATTCGCTGTGTGGCTTGTGGCGCCGTCCTGTTGAAACCACATATTGTCCAAGTCCATATCATCCAATTCGGTTCAAAACTATTCGGTTATCATTGAACGGTAGCGATTCCCACTCACAGTAACGTTCCGGTCTTGATCATCATGAAAGCAGTACGGCCCAATGAAACCGCCGGCCCATCAAACGCACCAAACCGTATTTTGTCGGGATGCAATGGTGACTCATGGAGTACGTGTGCATTGCTACCTTACCAATAACGAAAATTTTTGCTTATTGACGAAGCCATTCAGCCAGAAATGAGCCTCATCGCTAAAGATGATTTTTCGATGAAAGTCCGAATCATTTTCAAGTTGTTGCTCAGCCCAATTCACGAACATACGACGCTTCTGGCGGTCAAGTGGCTTCAGCTCTTGCGTCAATTTGATCTTGTAAGGATGTAGGCCAAAATCTTTTCGCAAAATTCGCCACAACGACGTCACAGAGATGCCCAACGCTTGAGAACGATGTGTGAGAGACTGATTTGGGTCTTCCTCAATTGATGCACTAGCGGCAGTAATATTCTCGACACTACAGGCACATTTTTGCCTCACTGGCACGGGAACATTTTGTACTGTGGATTAAAATTTTTCTACTAGACGTTCTATTGTTGATCTGGCAGGACAATTATGACGACCATAAATCGGACGTAGCGTTCTTAAAGTTGACTGACTCCGAATTGCGGTAATTTTAATAATATCGACTCGTTGTTGGATCGTATATCTTTCCATGATGAAATGGCAAAGCAAGACCCGTGGATATCCAAAAATACGTGGGACAAAATCGAGTATCGGAGATCGTTGAAAATTAAAGCCAACGCCGAATTTGACGGTCAACGTAAAGTGGTTCTACGTATCGCGTACTGAGTAGCTCACAAGACAGTGCAGCGCTGTGTAAGGCGCGACAGGAGAAAAAGAATGGGGGAACTTACCGAAAATGCAGAGAGCGCTGCAAGAATAGGAGATTCGAGAGAGCTGTACAAAATTGCCAAGGATAATGTTGGCCGAAAAAGCAACACCAACCATCCTGTCCTGGATGTAGTCGGCACACTATTGGTAACAATCGAAGATCAACTGCGGAGATGGAGGGACCATTTTTGTGCCTTGCTTAATGAGAATGATGAGCTGAGCCCAACGATGAGCTCCCAACAACCAGAAATGAGTCGATCTTATAGAAGAACTAACACCGGACCCCCAACAGCTGCAGAAATCAAAACTGCGATCAACCTCCTAAAAGTCAACAAAGCAGCTGGACTTGATGGCATACCAGCCGAATTTCTGAAAGCCGATCCCGACACAACGGCCTGTATCCTCCTACCACTAATACAGGCTGTTTGGAAAGACGAAAAATACCCCAGGGACTGGAAGGATGGGGTTATTGTTGTGATAGCCAAAAAGGGAAACCTTAAGAGCTGCAATAGCTGGCGCGGTATTACCATTTTGTCTGTTTTCCCGAAGATAATGACAACTATCATTCTCGAACGAACAAAGGACAGGATTGAGAATACGCTCAAGAGGCATCAAGCGGGTTTTCGTAGTGATTGTACCTGTGTCGATCACATCAACAACCTGCACTGCGTATAATACTCGAACAGTCAACTGAGTTTCCGTCACCGATCTACCTTATGTTCATTGACTTTGAGAAGGCCTTTAACCGAGTTAACCGCGAATGGGTCTGTAACTCCTTAGATAGGAGAGGGATTCCCCCGAAGATTGTTGCTGTTATAAAGAAGTCCTATCATGCCGCAAGATGCTTCGTTCTACATAATGGACGTTCTACATAAGGGAGTAAGGGGATATTCTGTCGCCATTCGTGTTTTTACTGGCGAAAGACGATTTAGTGACTGCCACCGTAGGTCCAACTGAGAGACATGGTATCCAATGGAGACCTTTTGAGAGGCTTAGCCACTTGGATTATGCTGACGATATCTGTTTCCTGGCAAGTACCAACAGCGGGATGAACGAGATATGCCAATCACTGCAAGTGAATGGAGAGATGGTTGGTCTTAGGATCAATTGCAACAAAACCAAAATAATGCACACTGGCCGCTCAGCACATCAGCCCATTATTCGGAGACAGACGCCCATTGAGGAGGCCAAACAGTTTATCTATCTAGGAAGTTCTGTATCGTCAGACGGAGGAACGGATCAGGATGTTAACAGCAGAATAAGTAAAGCCCGCAGCGCCTTTGGAATGTTGTCTTCAGTATGGAACTCTAGTCGAATTTCACTACGCACCAAGTTAAGGCTCTTCGTATCCAATGTCAAATCTGTACTGCTGCACGCCTGTGAAACCTGGAAAGTCTCTACCTCCATCACGAGAAGTTTACAGGCATTTGTAAACCGCTGCCTTCGATACATTCTTAAGATCCGATGGCCGCTGTAGCGCTGGATTGGCCACACGTTGAGGAGACCAAACGACAGCATCGTGAAGCAGTCCTTCGAATGGAATCCTCAAGGTACACGGCGAGTTGGTAGACCAAGAACTACTTGGAAATCAACAGTATTGGCCGAAGCAGCAACACAGCGTAAAACGAGGCCACAACTGAAGTAGCTGGCCGCAGATCGGGAAGGATGGAGGAATTTTTTCGCCGCCCTATGCCCCAACCGGGGTTGAAGGACTTGAAAGAAGATGTTTTTTGTGTAAAGGTGTTCCTGGCACAATAAGGTAACTATCATTATATAATAGAAAGTATATTTATTCAATTTAAAAATGTAATCTTTTTATAACGTTATATTCTCCGCTTAGTTATAAAGCTAAACTTTATTTCCAAATTAAAAATATTGAAATTTTTTGTAAAAATTGCGTCTAGTATTAATTGCTTAATATAATATTATATTTCTTATTTAAAGGTATTCCTGGCACACCTGGGTAACTTTTATTATATTATAATTATTATATTTAATCAATTTAAAAATGCAGTCTGTTTATTACGTTATATTCTCAGCTAAGTTACAAAACTCAACTTTATTTCTGAGTTAAAAAGATTGTATTTTTTTGTAATCAATACGTCAAGTATTAATTGTTTAAAATAGAATCATGTTTTTTATTTAAATGTATTCCTGGCACAACTAGGTAACTATTATTATATTATAATAGGTATAATAATAAGTGCTCCGATCTCCCAGACAATCTTGAAAAAATCAGCAACTGCTCGCGTAAAGTTGGATTGGAAATTAAGAGTTCAAAAACGAAAATAATGTGCAGCGAATACGCCGCGACTGCGGATCCCTATATTACACTACAGAATGAAAGGTTGGATAGCGTTCGATACTTTGTGTATCTGGGCAGCGTAGTTACCAACAGAAGCGGTGACGCATTTGCAAAGCGAGATCTACTTTTGCATATGGGTCCCATATGGATATCTAATTAACTTACCACCAAAACAAAACTTCGCATATTCAACTCTAACGTGAAGTCTGTGCTCTTTTACGGGTGCGAATCCTGGAAAGAAACATCCAGCATAAATTTTCAGATACATGTGCTTGTAAACCGGTGGCCCCAAAGAATTTCAAACAACGATTTATGGTCACGCACGGAGCAAACACAAGTAGCGTATGACATCAAACGCCACAAATGAAACTGGATCGTTCACACAGTAAGATGAATTTAATCATTTAACAACATCGCCCGATAAGCTCTCCGCTGGAACCCACAAGGTTTTAGACGACCCGGGGCGACAGCTAGGACATGGATGCGTACAATCGAAGCAGAAATCCGAAAAGCCAATTATACTTGGAATGACGTGATTGTTATTTGTTGTTATTGTGCGCATAACAAAGTTGATTGTTGAGGCTATATGTTCCACTTAGGATTCCAGAAGTCGTAGTAGTAGTATTTCAGCCACTGCCATCTTCTATGTTCCAACGTCTTTAGGCAAGTATGATCAACATCTACTTGATTTTACTTCGTCTTGTAAAGTGTTCCCTACAAAGTCACAAATTTAAATAACAAACCTTAGTAGGTTATACCACATTAATCCAAAAATAAATGTATAAAATATACAATAAATACTTTCAAAATGTCGATAGTCACTGTAGAAGATATCGATAATACGCGCCTTGAGGAGCTCATCAACATCATTATCGAATCTCGGAAGAAGACACTGCATCTCTCAGAAAACGAAATAGCTGCTGTGTGCATGCGTGCCCGTGAGATCTTTCTAAGTCAACCAATGCTGCTGGAGGTCGAAGCGCCGATTAAGATATGTGGCGACATACATGGGCAGTTTGTGGATCTGTTGCGACTATTTGACCATGGGGGCCATCCACCGATGACCAAATATTTGTTTCTGGGTGATTATGTGGATCGCGGCAAACAATCTATAGAGACCATGTGTCTGCTGCTGGCCTATAAGATCAAGTATCCGGATAAGTTGTTCATGCTGCGCGGTAATCACGAAAGTGCAAGCATCAATCGCATCTATGGTTTCTACGACGAATGCAAGCGTCGTTATACCATCAAATTATGGCGCACTTTTGTGGATTGCAATAGCTGCATGCCGGTGTCGGCAATAGTGGAAGAGAAGATATTTTGCTGTCATGGCGGTCTGAGTCCAGATCTGCAAAATATGAGACAGATCGCTCAATTACCACGACCTTGTGAAGTGCCTGACCAGGGATTGCTTTGCGATCTGCTCTGGTCTGACCCGGATTCCTCCATAATAGGCTGGAGCGACAATACACGTGGCATAAGCGTCACTTTTGGTTCGGACGTCGTCAGCCGATTTTTGTATCGTCACAAGCTAGATTTGATCTGCCGTGCCCATCAAGTGGTCGAGGATGGTTATGAGTTCTTTGCCAAACGTCAGCTGGTCACCATATTTTCGGCACCCAACTACTGCGGTGAGTTTGACAATGCAGGCGCCATGATGTCGATAGATGAGTCGCTTACGATTTCGTTCGATGTAATAAAGCCTAACAAGAAATCTTTGCGCAAAGTAGGCGGCAAAGCTATAAATGCTTAAAAATGGTTTTATTTTTATTTTTGTACTTTCATATGAAATAAAATCTGATTATTGGCTTGCAGAATTAAAGGTTTTGGGAAAATCGGTTCAGGGGAATCTTAACACATCCCAAACGGGCTTACTGCAAAATCAACATTTTGGCCCATTGTGCAATTGTAAACATAAACATAGGCATCGTTGAATAATGGAAAATTGTGGAGCCCAGTGCGTGTGTTCATCCAGATCTTAATTGTTGTTGGCCAACGAATACGATCAACTAACTGACTGACAGGCTTAGCTCCTGACCGACCGACTGACTTGGCATCTTTCGAAATTACCTACTGGCTAGCACTTGAAGCACTTTATAGTCCTCCCCACGTCCTTTGCATTTTGGCAACAATCATTAGTTTTGTTTGAACGAAGCACAACCAAACAGGCCAAAAGCCCAACATGAAGTCATCTCGATTTGAACATTTTTGGCATTGTTTGAGCCAGCTCAATGGGCTCATTTGTTCATTCATCAATAATTTAGTGGAAATCTGTGAGTGAAGAAGCACTGCACTTGAATGCCTGAATGATTTTTGATCTTTGCTTAACTCAATTTATGACTCAACCTGGACACCTGCATCGTAGCAGCCAGCTCCTCATGCAGACGTAGTCTTGCCCAAACTTTTTAAAGAATCTTAAAGTTTATGAACATTGTAGAAGCTTAGTTAGCTTATCTAGACAATCATAAGATTTTTGGATTATTTGACTTTCATGACTCTCTAAAAAGCCGTATGGACGAACTTAAGTATTCTTAAGAGAGCTCGCATCTCTAATAAATTCATGCCCCACAGAACTACATTTCAACCCCTTTGCGACTACGCTTCTGTCTGCACTTAATGTCCTATACCCGGTGCTGAACAATTTTCTACTATGCAACTATTCACGATATTCACAAAAAAGCGTATGTATATCTCACGAAACAATACACACAAACACATCGCTTAAAACCTGCGTATTGACAACCTCTAATCCACGCAAAAATCTGATTTGAAATTCATTGAAATATGACGTCGTTTGCTGTCCCTATCGGTCTACTTTTGTAGTGTCCCTATTGAAAAACCCGATATTTGTCCGATTAAGTTCACCCTCACAACGTATCGCTAAAATATTAATCAGTGTGGCTAAAAGCCGCGAAAATGCTGACATGGCTCAATCGCTACCCGAGGCTATGATGAGCAATTGGGTATGAAGGACATGGGGTCTGCCACGTCTCCTTCTGTCCGTTATACCCTTTGTACCTATGGCACAAGGTATAAAAATAAACGTATGCTACTTGGCTCTGACATAAGTAGTCCGAATGTTTAGCTTGGGTATTCTAGTTCTTGTAGACTTCAGGATGTATCCGTTCATACAGACTGACGTACAGTCTAGATAGATTTTTTTGTCCTTCTTAATAGATTGCTGGTAATTTTTTGAAGAAAGTGAAGGTGCCAGAAGGAGAGTCATTTTCTAGTTTCTAAAGTCTCCAAAATCCATCCGTTCATACTGACGGACGGACATGTCTATATCGATTTCTTAAGTGTTTCGTAACAGATTGTTGCTAATTTTGGAAGAAAGGGAAGGAAGCAGAAGGAGGCTGTCCAGATCAATTCTTTTCGTCCTTCTTAATAGAAAGCTGGTAATTTTGGAAGAAATGGAAGGTGGCAGAAGCAGGCTGTCATATTCTAGCTCCTAAATTCTCCAAGATGCATTCGTTTAGACAGACAGACGGAAAGTCTAGCTCTTCTTCAAATATTGCTAGTAATTTTTGAAAAAAGCGGAGGTGGCAGAAGGAGGCTGTAATATCCTAACTCCTAAAGTCTCCAAGATCCATCCGTTCGTACAGACGGACGGACATGTCTAGATTGATTTCTTTAGTCCTTCTTAACAGATTGCTGGTAATTTTAGATGAAAGGGGAGTCCTACCCACCATAATGAGAGTGACTATGGCGGGTTTCTCTCAGAGAAAGGGAGGCCCTATGCTCTTCAAGAAGATAAAGAAACTAACAATATTATGGGGAGTTTCTAAGGTCCCAGGCCCTTGCTCTATTTTCCCAAGAATTACGTTAGAGCCAATAAACTTTATTTATATTTTATTTATTTATAACAGTAGCAGCACCCTCATCCCACGCTGCAAATAAAAGGGAGTACTAAAGTCGGAATAGCTCGACTGCAAACATGCAACTACTTTTTTTTTTTTTGATGCCTTTACTTAGCTTAACTTAGCTTAATGTTTCTGAAATGCTTCTGAAATGCATAATAACTCCGTGACAACGGACTAAACTAAAACTTTATGTGCTGGCCATTGAAGCTAAGCTATGATGGTTTTAGGGTTTAGAGTTCAGGTTCAGGTCTTTGTTTTTGCATTTTTTAAACATTTATGGATGTATAATTTAAAAAATGCTTTAACAAATGGGGATTCATTTAGCTCAACGCTTTAAAATGGTAACGTCTTTAAGATCCCTTTGCTCCCTTGCTTTTTCTTTGTTGTTAAAATGTGGAAAAAATATAAAATAAAAAGCATAAAAATATAAAACCAACTTCTGTTTATTGAAAATCGCACATAAAAAGACGGGCCAGTCCAAATGTCGGTAAGTCTTTCTATATCTTCGTGACTGTCTGTATGTGCAACTCTCTCTTCTTGTTTTTTTACTGACTCTTTTTGTATGTATCGTTGTCTGGTTTAAGCACAAGCATTGATAGCAATTGAAGGAGGAGGCCAAATTGCAAAATTATCAACTGCATTTAAATAGGAACAGGACAAAACGTTATAAATGGATATATTTTATTTAAAGCAAAAAAAAAAATATCAAAAAGCAGTTAATACAATTCCAACATCATAAGCTGTTATAATAGTAAAAAAAAAATAAATATATTATCAGCTATTTAATGAAAAAGATAAAGTATCTCAGAGTTGTGCTTTTCTCAAAAAATGTTAAATATATTCCTTTAAAGCTTGACGATTTCAAAAACTTTTAACATTTGGGATAGCTTTGAACCGAATATTGTCAATATTCAAGCTTTACCCTTTTTTACCAAGAGGAACTTTTCATATTTTGACTAAACAGTATTTTCTTAGTATTGCGTGTTAATCCAGCCTGGTTAGCTGAAGATATATAGTCAGTCCATTGAGGTGTCTTTTGTGTAGTTCATTGTTATGGTTAGATTGTTTAGTTATGTGGAGGTCAACGGTCTTCAGTCTGAGATCATGGGCAATGTTGAATTCTTTACCTCTTAGCGATGAGGCGTAAGGCCTAGTTCGTGCGAACCGCAATACTCCAGATCTGCATGACGTACCTACAAGTTGGAACCACGACGATATATGTATATGGTGGTCCTTACATGGGAGTAACGTCTGTACTTAGAATGAGCGGCTCCAAAAGGTGTCAGTTCTCCAGGTAATGGGTGGCTTCCTTAACATCCTTAACGTTTTTAATAAGTTCAACTTCGTTCTTACAGAAACAAAAGGTCAGTTAGTTAGATTGATGGTTAGACGGATAGACGGTAAAAACGAAATTCCATTAACTACTGGGTGAAAAATATTCATTAAATATAAAGCAAGCTTATACTTAAATTAAAAAAAAAAAATTATATAAAATATTCTTGATATGGACACACTCTGTGGCAGTTGCTTTGCAGTGTGGTCAAGTGGTTACCTGTTTTCTTCATAATTGCAGTCATTAGCTGGTCCTACTATGCCCATGTGGTTCAAATATGCATCCAGTGAATGCAAAATAGCATTCAAATTACCCGCTTGAGCTTGTTTTTCTACCACGTCTTCCTGGTGCTGTTACTCTGGTCCTACCAGCGAAGCATATTTACTCCACCATTGGCATCTACCCCACAGGGAATTGGATTGCCCTTCCCGTGCTCAAAATGCAGAACTTCGAAAGCATATTTTAAATAAGTTTGCCCGAGATTTACCCGTCACCAATTGCTGCTTCAACGAATCCGCGCGTTTCTGAGAGATATGCTAAATTATCAGACCGGATCGTTCACAGCATTGTGTCATTTGTCATCGCTGTGTCCTTAAGATGGATATCATTGTCTTTGGCTGAACAATTGTGTCAACTTTTACAATTACAAATTCCTTGCATTGTCTTTGGGCTATTTCAATTTTTACTTTTTGTACATTGGAGTTACAACACTTGGATATTCTTTTGAATTGTGGAAGAGTAAGCTTGGTGGCACTGGTTTTGGTCGTTTACCAATACTGTTCCCGATCATCGTTATGTATACGTTTGCCATTTGGTGCTATTACATGTGCTTATTGTTCATAAACCGCACCACCTTTGAGACATTTCAAGCCACGTAATCATTCGCTATGGAAATGGCTCTATATCGTTCCATTTTAGCAGTGATTGTTTGTTGGCTGTTAATTCAAGTGGAACCCAAACATCGAGCTTCTTTGTGTATCCAACTTTCTTCAAATGGTTGTTAACTGTTTGGTGATGATTGTCCAGTTTCCTAGCCATGTCCACGCTGTTTTTATACCGGTCTGGGTCAACTTTTTTAGTGATTGGTCGACCAAAGAGAGATGCATCATTAACATCAAATTATCAGATCGAAACCACTTCATTGCTGTTTTTCTAGTTACAGAATCGTCTCCGTAAACTACACAAATTTTTTTTAGCAGCCTGCGACGCATTCTTACCTATTTATAATGAAAAAGAAAAATATGATGAAAATTTTCAAAATTTTTGGTCATTTTTTAATGTATATTACTTTTCACAGATCCATGCGATTTGAATAATGTCTGCAAACGATATAAATGTCACTTTTCAAACAAGCTTTAGCTTGCCAACTTCCAATTTATATTACCAGAGATATTGTATTTAAGAGCTATCTAGCGACAATTTGTAACCGAATATTTTCGAATACCTTATATGTATGTATATGTCGTCCTCATAATTACTCCCAATTGATCAATGTTTTCAATACATTTTCATAATGTGCTGATTTTACGTGTCAACCGGTCAATATGATCGCAAGATGTTAGATGCTAGATGATGTCAGTGTGAATATCTTTTTCACATCATCAAAAAATCCCATACATTACTCTCAGATGCGCTCAGTGCTAAAAGCCTATAATAGGCTTGTATATTTAAAAGCAGCGGTAACCAAAAATCAAGGCATCATTGAAAGACATCGGTTATAGATATGGGTATCTTGTCTCGCAGAAGATAATCTATTTTTGTACAGCTTTTCGTTGATATTTCCATGATTGCATTGTATTTATTTATATGTAATTTTCAAATTTAGCACCCACCAATTTGTCATCTCTTCATGCTTATTCTTTAAGATACTTTTAGAACGAATTCATGGCACCATATACTAGCATGTATGGTCAGCAGACCTTCAACTTTACGTGAACTCCCAAGCTCTTGATTTTACACACCTTGACCTTTGGTTTTCTATAAATGCACAATTCCTTACGAATTTAAATAACGTAATTGAAAACGATTCCGATTAAAATGACAAAAAATAATTTGTTTTTATACCAGCAAATTAGAGTTGCCGACCACTGTGCAATGTCTAGGACACCTATTTGAAACAAAAATGATGCAATAATAATCATGAAGTACGTATTTTGCTATAAAAAAAACTATTTTTGACAATTTAAGTTCAAATGATTTCCAATTTTAACTTTATTATTGAAAGCAATTATAACGACAATGCACGTATAGATAGAGCTACGTAGCCGAATTGTATTTCACAACAAACCAAAATCCAAACAGTTTATTACATTTATATGAAGAAATATAATATAAATAAGAAAAATAATTGTGTATATGTTGAAATAAATGAAAATGCTTTATTTGCACTGCATACGTGCGTAAACACGTTGTGAATTATATTTACTGACATAAATTAGTTGTTTATAAACTGTTTAAACAAATAAAAAAGTTGTCGCACTATTTCCAATAGCTTGACTCTCCAGAATTCAGAGAGACACAAGTAACAGAGCAGTCCGCTAATCTTTATTTTCGTTTAGGGACCATGTGGAGCTTCAACAAAGCAAACAATGTCTTTAAAACATCCTAGGATATGTGAAAATATTCCGAAAATACTTCCGGGTTCTGACAATTTTCTGCTAAATGTGAATAATGGAAATGCAATTGTATCTCACCTTACAATTCCTACGTCTCTTCAGAATTTTCGACGTTCAGCTCTGCGTATTAAATATGAGTTTACCCACATACCCCGTTTTTCCTTTAGTTTCGCAAATAACTAGGCAATAATTGCAATAAAAAAAATAAATATTATGTAATATTTTGATATTGCGATTCATTCTTATGAATTTAATTGAAAAAAAACAGCTGATTTTGAAATTTTCTTTTTGGCGCCATGTATTGTTTGTAGCGCCATCTACATGTCAATTGCGCAGAGATGGGCAGCACTGTTAGGTCACAAACTTAACGCATACAATTTGTTTTTGGCCACAAAATAACTAGCACTTGGCGCACATCATGTAAATATAAAAATCAGCCGATTGTTCAAGAAGTGCAAAAATTAGTATGAAGAGCTGAGTATCGCAGATTTTATAGAGACATATTAATATTGCAATTGCAAAAATTCACATTTTGTGGAAAATTGTTAATTCAAAACCATGGTACAGAATTCGGCAAAATTTTTGAAAATTTTTACATGTTGTTTGATGTGTTTAATACAAGCAATACTTGCGTTGTTGGGGCCCCAAATGATCCCTAATCGATAATTTTTCTGTCCGTTAGTAAAATTTGTGCATTTATTTTACCAAAGTGATATTGTTTCGTTTTTTGAAGTAAAACTTTTAAGGCGGCATTGTGAACTTGGATGGGAGTAACTGAAAATTTTTTTTAACAAATTGTTAGTTTGTTTTGATTATTCTCTTTCGCATTGACAAATTGATACGGCATGGTCATGGAATAGAGAGGACAGTAAAGTGGCATATTT
This sequence comes from Chymomyza amoena, assembly GCA_037043745.1. Lineage (NCBI taxonomy): Eukaryota > Metazoa > Arthropoda > Insecta > Diptera > Drosophilidae > Chymomyza > Chymomyza amoena. The sequence continues at coordinate 17,963 of JBAMAX010001095.1, forward strand.
AAAAAAACATAAGAAAATTTCATCCTTTGTACAAAAATAGAAAATACCTTTTTATCAGGCATGTTCCCGATTCCGAGTAAAAGTTTCTTACTTTAGTGCACAAGTTGACTATAATAGAAAACAAAAAAATAAATCTATTCAAAAGCCTCACCCGGATTCCTTGCCACCAGTTGTCCCAACATCCGTATCTGCCTGTAGCATTTAAAAAAACAGATTTCTCATCTCTCTGTTGAATTTTAAAATGTAAGAGGTCTTTTAACAAAGCTTAGGTTTCTGTTTGCGAATAGTTTTTCTTATTCTCTTTTTTGCTGTCGCTCTTCCGTTTCGGACCATGAAATGTTATCTCCCAACATTGTCGTTATCTGGCTTGATCGCTCTGTCTGCCGTGGCGGAGATGTACTTATTGTTGTTGATGTAAAACTTTGTTCTCTCCTAGTTACAGTAACATGTTCGACCATTCCAACTTCATCAACTACTAAAATTTATTTGCAACACTTGGCTGTAATTAATTATTTCCTTTCGCTTTTACAAAACCGCGACCATCTCTAAGTTTTAGGCGATATCTTACACCCATTTCATGGGTTTCGTTACCTTCCCCTAACTCTGTTATTTCATCCTTTTATAGCGGATTACTGGACGGCTTGCTCGATTTGCCATTACTGCAAGTAAATGGCGTCCGAAACTCCCCAATCGAATTCTTGATTTGGGTTTTGCCAATGATCCCGCTATTATGACAGTCTCCAGATCTTCCCATTACCTAATCCTGCGGATACATACTACCCTACTTTCAATATTGACATTTTCATCAATGCACCGCAACCACAAATATAATCTCCCACTTTTAAAAAAAGGGTGCTTATCTTATTTTATGCGTGGAAATTCACCGAAAAAGAGAAAAGACGAAGAGTACGTAACTCTTTGAATTCTAGAAGTTATGTTTATTTTTGTGTTAGCACCTCGCATATTCGTCATAGTAAACAGTACCTCGAAAAATGACAAATAATCATAACTTTTTGAAATTGAAAGATAATAAATTCAAACTTGATGTAAATAAAATACCAAGATCGAGGGAAAACCAGAATTTTTTGAATATGTTGGCAGCCTCTTCAGATCCACTAATTGCATCCCTTAAGCCCGTGCGATCCAACACAGAATTGACAAGTTGTTGTTCAAAAGAAATGTTATGTCTTTTAGATATCCCTTCAAATGCAAATATGAATGATTATTTTACAAAAAACTACTGATATAACAATTTTTGTTATATTCTGAACAAAAAATATATCAAAATTTTCTACATAAATATGGCGAATATTGCACAGGCAACAATATCCAACTTCAACAACATATTGTGCAGCTCTCAGATATCGTGTCACCACATATATTAATAAAAATTAAGCCTAAAGATTTTTCTTTCACTTCCAATTTAATTCATAAATATATCTCAATTTCTTTAGAAGAAATGATTTTTGCAACGGTTTTTCAGCTTACGTTGGGAAATATGTTAACAGATCTAACACCGATAACGACAGTATCGACGCTTTAGAAGTAGAAAATTTGATACATACTAAAACAAAGATTTTAGAGAATTTTCTTATTTATAACAATTATAAAAGTATTACTCAAATGTTCTAACCCAATTTAATTTAATGCTCAATAATATTTAAATTCCTTAAGTTTTTGCAAACACGCGTTTTTATTTTAGTTTTCTCAAATTTTTAGCGATTTTTTCAGGTATCCCAAATTACTAGCCTCTTAGGTGGTCGTTTTGCAGCTCTTTGAAAAATTGTCTATAAAATGCTTATTTTTATTTATTTGCTTATTGTGGACTACAGCCAGGGTTGCCAGTAAAAGTTACGGCAGTATAGCCATCTGGCGGACGGAATATAGCCAAAAGTAGCCAACTTCCTATATAAAATAGCTAAAAGTAAATAGCCAAATTATGAATCGAATATTAACTCTCATATTTATTTTCTAACCCTTTTTTGATAGTTGAGTACTTTTTACGCAATACTGTGGATATTATTGTAAGTTATGTAATAAAATTTTTTACATACATACTTGTTAGTAATTATGTTTTTTGTTATTGGTGGTAATTATTTTAATTTTGGGATTGGGTAATTACTTTAATTTTGGGAATACGACGAAAAAATTCAGTGCTCTAATTTTTTTACTGGTCAAGTCACAACCTCAAGGAACATGGATCGCAAAAATCTTATAGTTAACAGAGCTAAATTATCTTCACTAATCTCTGTTTAAATATCTGTGCTTAGAAGTACAATAAATCTTTGCTTATAAACTGCTTAGACTCTGCTTAAAATCTCCGTCTACAGTACGAACTCTGCTTAAAGTAATAAATCTCTGCTTACAACATATATGTATGTATCATATGTATGTACTACAGTACATATGTATATGATGTATATTTTTGTATATATGCGAAGAGAGTGGATAAGTGATGAAACACGCGAAATCAGAATAATAGCCAAAAAGTAGCCAAGATTTTGAGAAAATAGCCATTAAAATAGCCATAGCCAAGAATGATATTTTTTCTAGCCACAGCTGATCAAATATAGCCACTTTGGCTATAAATAGCCAATACTGGCAACCCTGACTATAGCTCTTTCTTTTCTCTTTGCAACTGTATGTGTATTTACATTGACGCCTATGTCTATTGAATGCAAAGTTACATACATATAAATTTTGCTTGTATTTATACATATGTATATTGAGAACAAAAACTAAATTCCACTTATTAAGTATTTATAATAAATAATTAAAGCTAAATAAAATTGCTGTGCATTTAAATTTCATTTATGTGCATAGCTTGCCCCCAAGAGTATGCTACATTTTTCAAACATTTTCAATTGAAATTTTTATGAAGCAGTGCTTGTAATTTTCAATCAGTTTAAACACTATACGCCCTAAATAGTTAGTTACCGCAAGCATTTTGTTAATCTACGCAATACCTTTTTAATTGTATTTCATATAAATCTGGAAATTAATACTTTCTTTCTTAAATTTAATGTAACGCTCAATAATATTTAAATTCCTTAAGTTATTGCCATCAAGCGTTTCTATTTTAGTATTCTCAAATTTTTTGCGATTTTTTCAGGTTGATCAATCTCCAAGTGCGGCTCAATCTGCTCTTGGCTTAGAACCATAAATTGCTTCATTTTCTGGCATATGGAATTCGTTTTAGCCGTGTAAACATGTTTCTGCTTGTTTAACCCCGATATCAATAAAATAAAATTGTCTCCTGTGGAATAATGTGGGATTAAATGTGAAAGTTAGGTTACTCTAGTCCTTACCATCTCTGAGTTCTAGGCGTTCAAACGGACAGTCGGATAAACGGACGGACAGACGGACATGGGTATATCAACTTCTCTAGTCACCCTGATCATATTTTGAGGTAACTTTGTGGTGTCTCCGACGAATGCAGCAAACCTCAGTTTGACAGTTTATAATAATTTTTGTACAATTGCAGCATAAATCATGAAAGGAAAGTTGAACGTGGGCTCAAATATTAAGTATATCAAGCATTTATCATAATGGGCTTTATTTGAAGATAATCGGACAGCTTAATCACGAGACATAGCAGTTTAATGAGCAAGAATTTTTAACAATTGCTGCCCACATGCATCGCCATAGAGCCCAGTTATTCCCTGGCACGCCAGCAAGCTCTTGTTTCACCTGACAAACTTTGCGTATTCAAGCGTATTTTTGGAGCCGCACCCGGTGAGTACGAGTATATATGGGCTCGTGGGCTAAATACATAAAATGATGACAAACAGTTGGGCGATCAGGCCAATATACGCACCGAGTTTGAATATTACGATTATGGCTTCAAAAAAACAGTAAACTTTACCGATATATATATTTTTTATATTTTTCTTTAATGGCTTTTGTTTTGTACAGCTGCTCTTTCCAAAGGACCGAGTAATACTTCACAACGCCCAAATCTAAACACACACTTCACAAAACGTCAGCAACTTATTGCAAAAACAAAACTTAAGAAAGAATCAACAAATTTAACAAGCTACCCAAATAGTAAAATCAAGAAAAACAACAAACTGTGATGAAAATAATTAATTAAAGAACGAAGAAGTGGAATACACTTAATTGAACACAGTGTTTTAACCAGTTGTGAATTATAGGCATTGACTTATGACAAACTTTATTATTGAGAAACAACATCGATGACCATTTTGTTTTTTTTTGTGATGCCCATTTTGGATAACTTTGCTAACTTCCTGAAAACAAGACAAGAACGATATTTTGATTATTTAATAGGAAGTAACAGTATGAAATAATGAGTTATTTATTTTTAAAGAAAGTTATTACTTTTATGCTCATTAGCTGCATACATTTAAAAAAAATGAATTTGTTTTTTTCTTTCAATGATGTCAATGCTGATGATCCATTCTTATCTGTTTTTTAGATTTCTCAAAAATTGTATAAGTTTTACGATTCCAAAGGAACTGAGAAACCCACTTCCGTACTATTGAAGGTGAAGAGTACTCATGTACATGCTATATACCATTAGCGGACGTAGCTTGTTTTTGAAATCGGACCCTCCTCAAAAGCTGGAAAAAAGGCTTGACAGTTTTTTGCGACCGTTGAAATATATACACTTCGAAGTGAAAAATCCCTCTATAACTAAATCTTGGATGTGCTCCTGCAATGTACTAAATGGAGTCCAAGCTAAAAATTTATGTAACATAAGGAAGAAGACGTTGGGGGCGTTCCCCCATGTATGATCAGGATGAATAGAAAAATTTTAATTCCAATGTCCATCTGTCCCTCCTTCCGTTCGTCTGTCTTTATAAGTGCTTAGATCTCAAAGTTGGTCGGGCTGGAGCAATCCAACTATTACTTATTATTTGTGGTATGCTGTATGTTTATTTTACTGTTTTGATATCGGGATTATAGTATAGTTTAATATAGCTGCCTAGTCTCAGATGAAAAATTCGTTTATTTATTAAGATATCTTAGCCAAATTTGATGATCAAAAGTTTTTTGAACTACTTAAACAATATATTATTTATTATTATTTAAATATTAATTATAGCACAATAAGAGTACTATAACCAATACATATAAGGGTAACGAGTAACTAGACCTTAGATCCTATCGTAAATAGTTACTTAAGCAATATACCGACTATGATTGCAATGTGTTTGTAAAGAGTATCTTAAAGACATCTGCATCCTATTTTAAGGTACGCCATCTTTATTAATTTTTATATATTTCTTGTTGTTGCATCTTGTTTTCTTGGGTTTTCCGAAAATTTTGCCTAAATAAATATAACAAACTGTGGCAACGCCAACCGGAACAACAAACTCAAGAACCATCTGGTAACCACGAAGCAATATTTAAGCTAATGGGTAGTTAAACGATTAATTAATAAAAAAAAGCATAAATAAAAATAGAATTTAATCCATTTTAACTTTTTTGTTGAGTTTCTATATACTTGTATAGTATATGCTATTGCGGCTTTTGTCTGTAGACTTTTTAAAATTACTTGCAAGGACTCTGCCAATTATAGCAAAACTTAAGCCGCAAAACAGGAGCTGGTTCTAGATGTATTTTTTTAGTCTCTTGTTTCTCAGAGTCTGCTTCAAAATCTTGCCCTACTTTTAAGCCTTCTAGTAATATATGGCTTTGCGGTCTACATATATTATATATGAGTTCATATTAGTCATAAAAGGACTAGAGTGCCCTATAGGGCGGTCTATAATGCTTTGTATGCTTTTTTTTTGTTGTTTTTGTTTCTATTTTGTTTAATTTTGTTTTTGGAAATCTAGTTTAAATGTTTCTAAGTATTTGATGAACTTAGTTAGTTGAATAATTTCATTAATCTGAATCTTTTCCTTTTTTAGAAACAACAAAGTCGTTATATGACAGAGCTTTAAAAACTCCATTTCCATTTTATAAGTATTCATTAAATATATTTTCTATATGGTGGAAATTGCCAAAATCGAAGACTTTAACCAAACAAGTAGCCCGCTTTAATTATTTGCGTCAAAAAATAAACATTGTGTTTGATGTGAGTGTAATCTTTGACCTAATGACGTCACGTGTGTTTGCCTTGATCATCGTCTGCCTAGGTTTTTAAAACTTTTAGACTACTTAAAATCACCTAAAGCGCACATAACCCTCAGTTACCATGAATGCTCGGGCTAATCATTCGCTTTAGGCCAATTCCAACTAACGCAATAGTTCCCATTAAAATTTTAAATGACAGCCAAGTAAAAGTTTTATTTTAAAGCAAACTAATTTTCTACAAAAACATTTTCCGATTTGCGCTGCAGATTAGGCGATTCTCTATTATCTTCTCGAGGAAGCATGCTCTAAATCAAGAACCATCGTGTATTTAAAGAAAAGTTTTCAGCACTTTCAGTCATTATTCAATTAAATTTTCGTAATGCTTTAGGCGACAAATGGCAACCAACTAAAATATTGGTAAATAAAATGGCTTTTTGGATTAGTTGAATGCTTTATTTAGCTCTTCGCTGTTTCACAATTTTTAGCTAATGGTTCTTAATGTAATTTCTGCAATAATCGCCAAGGGCTGTAAATCTTATTGGGCACAATGTTGATGGGCAGAGACGGGAATGGAGACAGAATCAACTTTTTCTTAAAGATTGCATCATTTCTTTTAAAAATAATTTTCAAGCTCTTTACTTCAAAATATATATTTTTTTTATTTTTTTATAATTATTTTTATTGAATTAAACCCTTTTGAATTTATCGGTTGATAGCCAATAAATAAATATCTGAACAAAATTTATTTGAAAATCTTAAAAAAGCAATAGACAGTCTCTAAACAAATTTTTTGGTTCTGGGTATACTAGTAAAATAAAAAATATAAAATAATTAAAAATTCCTATTAACTTTTGGAATTTTTCTTTTATTACTATTGAAAATTGTTTTATAAACGTTGTTATAATAATAACTATAAAGTAATGTATAAATACTTAAAGAAAAGACAATTTTTAAAAAATTATAATAATTTTAAATAAATATAAATATTTGTTTTCTGCACAATGTTCAATTTAAACATTTAAAAAAATTTGCGGTTTTGTTAAAAATACAATTTTTATCTACATATACAATAAAGTCGACCATATAAAAGCTGAGAGTTTTTAAAATAAATTATAATTTTTATTAATATAAATGTTTTTTTATGAACAATATTTAATTTAAACATTTAAAAAAAATTGCCTATTGGTTAAAAATAAAATTTGTATGTATCTACATAAAGAGTATATTAAAAGCTTTTAACGACGAATAAACAAATAATTTATAAGTTTTACCTTGATACCTTGATTAAAAACAAAAGTTGTTTAATAACTTAATGGCAAGAAAATTATAAAATTAAGTATTTTTTATATTAATTTTTATCTGCAGAAGTAAGCAATTGGAATTTTTTAATTATTGTTTTCTTACCAGAAAAGATAAATTTATAATTAGTTTAGGTATTTTTTTGAGTTCTAATTAATATTTTTTTTACATTAAGCCGCCTAAAATCGATTTTCTTAATTGTTTTTTGTATATTATTTAATTTGTATACATAAAAATTATTGTAAGATCATTAAAAATCTTTTTTGAAAGCTTGAACAAATTTCATTCTTTGAAAGATTGTTTGCTTAACCAAAAATTTAATGAATTACACAGGTCTACAAATACAGGGGTCATGTGAGTTGCTGGAAAGCTAAGGGTTATTTCCGAAGTAATTGTGCGTAGATCGAATCCGGGTCAGAACTGGCCCATCCGTCAGGATTTTGAGATATTTTAGGTTATGTACCCAAAAAATAACATAACCTCAAATATCTCAAAATCCTGACGTGATGGGCCAGTTCTGACGCCGGATTCGGATTCTACGCACCAAATTACTTCGGAAATGACTCTTAGCTTTCCAACAACTGAACCATGTTGACCTGTGTTATTTACAAAAAAATCAATTTTTTGTATTTTGACCTAAAAATACAAATTGTGACGTTAAAGTTTTCTAAATTTAAAATATAAAAATTAAAAAACAATATATTTCTAAAATAAAAATGTAATATTGATTTTTAAAAGTTATTGCCTTAAAATGCATTTTATTTTATAAATTAATTTTTTTAGATTAAATGAATATATAATAAAATATGTTATTTATTTTATTTAAAAACAATTCATGAAATTTTCTGTGCTATTGGGTAGGTCTGAGAATCGGCCAACATTTATTTTTCATACTCCTAAGTGATAAGGGTCTCACCCCTAACATTTTTTTTTTAATTTTTGGACAATTTTTTTGTATTTTTTTTATAGTCTTTTATTGTGTACATTGTCAGAATAACTAATATTTTTTAGTTAACTTTTTTTGTCATTTATAAAAGAAACTTATGTTTCACGTGTTACGGGTGTTCCCATAAACGCGTCAATGAATTTCAAACCTGATTTTTGTGTGTGTTAGAGGTTGTCAATACGGAGGTTTTTTTGAAAATATGCAACGAATCAATTAATTATCAATATAATCGTACTGCCCAGGATCGTTTAGATCGCAATGAACGTGAAAGAATTCGGTTAAGACACACTTGTGAAGCGCGACATTCGACTTTTCAAGTATGAATCGAGCTTTAAACTAATCTAAAAATCTTATATTTTTCCAGATAAGCTAACTAGAGAATCTTACGATGTTTATTCACTTTAAGAGTATTCAAAATGTTTGGGCAGGACAACGTCTGCCGGGCCCACTAGTTACTTTATAAAAAAAAGACCAAAAATAAATTTTTAATCAGTTTCTATAATTTATTTTTATTTTTTTAATTAAAACTAAAATTTGTGCCGATTTTCTTTTTATTATATTTATTATATTTATGCTTTCAAAAGAATTTTTTAGTACTAACTTTTAAATTAAATTTAATATCAGGGTATATTTGTCAAGGACTTCTTCGCAAAAAAGCTTTTCATAAATCGATCTTTGGTTACCTAATCATTGAAGCTTAACAATTTTCTTAATAGTTTCTTTCAGACAGCCCTATTTATTTAACTTATTATTCTAAAGATGTTCTTGATGTCTTTTTACTCAGTTTTGAGAAAATCAGATTTAAGAAATATTGGAAATCAGTTTTTCACCGCAAACAAAAAAATATTCTGTACCAAATCAGAATTCCTTATAAAATGGTTCGTGAGAAACTTTGCTCACCGAAAGCGTATTTTTGATTGTATTTTTATGATTTTTTGATACCTTCACGTTTGAGGCACTGAAAGCTATAACATACATTCTAAATAAAATATACAACATTTTTATAAAACTATCTCTAGAGTAAGCTCTTTAAGAAAATGGAAACCCTATATTTCGCTTATTTTCATTTTTCACCATCAAAGGTATAAAAAAATTCTAATATTATATATGAATTCACTCCAGCTATTTCGGAAGCCAATTTCGGGTTTTGGAAAAATTTTCTCGCTGTGTTGCCAGAGCCCGGCTTGGGAATATCAACAAATATGCCCATTTCCTCCCGCATCTTCTCTAGTATGACCTTTCTTCCATGTATTATCTACAACAGCCTAGTCAGCACTACCAACTTGCCACTTTTTAATTGTAATTCTGTGTCCAATGTGAAGTAAGCATTCGAGGAAACGAATCCATGCGTGAAGAGTAGATAATCCATATTCAAGCAGGTTTTCTTTGCATGGCACATTTTTTTGTAGCATTGAGGTCGTTCATTGTTTTTGGTGTTGTCCCATATATTCTACGTGCTTCGGATGACGATTCACAGTTATCTTTTGAATGTTGTTATTTTCAGTACATATTTGGAAAATCTTAAGAGTCCGCCTTAAATATTCTGGCTACTGTGTGATCAATCAAGCTTTGTTAAGACGCCTCAAATGAATGATCAGTAACTTTTAGACCATTAGGATAACACAGTTTTTTCGCAGACCGAAGAACATCATATCTAGGAAATATATTTGCATTCCGATATTTGGTGCCACTCTGCAAGTCCATTTAACCCCTTTTTGTATAGCCGCCATCAATATATAGAGCTAAGGCTTTAACTGCTGTGTATTTGATGGGCTGTTTAGAATCGGAACAACTTTTTTTGTGTTTTCTTCAGACACTGCAAAGTCAATGGCAGGCCGTCCAGCATTTGATGTTTGGTCCACCAATATAAGGTCACTATCTAACCAGTGCTTTGTTTTTTTTCGAGGTTCTTGCGAACTCGACAGCTCTGTCTCCATTTCAAAGCCAATTTTTTGGTGAAATTCTTAATGCGCTCTTCAACGTATTCAATACTTTCAAATTGATTTTTATCAATAATATTATCGTATATATACTTTTGCACCGCAAAATTTTTTTTTTGGAAACGTTATTTTCCGCAACCCATACAGAAAATAGTTCTCGCCAGGATACTGACATTGTACAATAGCTAAAAAATAATAATTTAAATATAGTGTGCAAACTTGTGCAGCTAATTTTTGACATTTTCAAAGCGCAAAACATGGAACTATGTTTTAAAAAAGGTTTGAATAGGAACCCGGGCGATCGGAAAAAGTTCACCTCCACAATAAATTTGTTTATTAGTAAACATTCAACTTTTTACTAGCACTACAATTAACATCAAATTTTGGGACGAAATACAATCAGAAGCCACAAACACTATTATTTTTAAATTACAAAAACTTTGTTGTGGCCTATCTGATATATTAGTAATCAATTACAAAACGATATTGGAGCCAATTTTTATTTAATAAATTTGAATTCATCGGAGCTAGAGTGGCTATTTCTTCCACTGTGTAACGGTGTGGCTTATTTTACTTAAGGTGTTCCCTCCATTAGTTTATACAAGTGACGTCAGCTGGACCTAAAAATCACATTGGCAACCAGCGCCTTCTTGCAAAATAAATTTCAAGTATCTTATCTTTATTTTTATTGGAAAAATATTATTATAAAACAATGAAGTAAATTATACAAATAAGTGTTTAGCAGTTTTGTCCTGTTCAACTATAATATTACAATAAAAATTTGAATAAATACAAAAATCATTGTGGAGGAAAAATGCCAAAAAACCTATATGAACTAAAACTTAAACTAAAACTTAAAAACTAACTTAACCTAGCGGAGAGCAAGTTCCCGTATATATTCAAATTCTGATGTTAAACATCTATCATTAAATTTATGGGTAGCTTTATCTTTTTTATTCCTAACCAGATCCACATTAGCTAAGCTGTGTAGTCTTTGCGTTGAAAAATATCTGGGCAAATTGTGCACTAGTTTTAAAATCTTATTCTGACAAACTTGCAGTTTATTGACATGACTATTTGCAGTTTGTCCCCACACTGGACAGCCGTAATAAATACATGCGAAGAAGATTAATTTCATGATAAGTGTTTTATTATCTAAACTTAGCAGGGAATTTCGGTTAAGGAATGGGTAAAGTGTTCTAGAAAGAATGTTTATCTTATTGATTATATAGCACAATACCTAAATATTTAATTTTTTGTTCCCAATTTATACTTTCATTATTAAAAAGATAAAAAAGACTGTGGTAGATGGTGCAGTTTTCTTCTTCTACTAAAGTAAATAGCCTGTGTTTTGGTGGTATTAACAAGAACATTCCATTTCCTGAAATAACTCAACGAATCGATGAATGCTTGTTGCAGATTGTCAATGACAATTTGAGGAGATTGATCAGAAGTTAAGATAGCAGTATTATCAGCAAAAATGGATGCTGTACATGCGTATGGCTCAGGAAAATCAGTTGTGTACAAATTGTACAGTACAGGGGAAAGACAAGAACCTTGAGGACAGCCAGCCGGAATGCTTATGCAGTCGGAGGAACTATTTCCCAAGTGTACTCTAAAGGATCTGTTAGTAAGAAAGCTTTGAATTAATTTTATTAAGCGAAGGGGAAAATTATGGTTGTACATTTTATAAATTAAAGCACAATGCCAGACGGAATCGAATGCAGCTTTAATGTCAAGTAACAACATTCCTGTCGATTTTCTCGAAGCGAAATTGGTGTTAACGAGATTTCGAATTTTTGTTAGAGGATGTAATGTACTGTGATTTTTCCGAAAACCGAACTGAAAAGCAGGAAAAATTTTACTATCATCAATAAAATTCGTAAGCTCTTCTTTAATAATTTTCTCTAAAATTTTGCTTAGGCATGACAATAAGCTTATGGGCCGATAAGAAAGGGGATCATACGCATGTTTGTTAGGTTTTTTAATTGGAATGGTTTTAGATTGCTTCCAAATATTTGGAAAGTACCCAAGAAGAAAGCAAGCGTTAATAATAGTTGTAAGAAACTGCAGACCAACTCGTGGAAGATGTTTAAGAACATTGTTATTGATACCATCAACACCTGGAGCTTTTCTTGTTTTTAAGTTTTTGATGATACTGCGTACCCTCTCTGTTGTGACATTAATTTCACTAGTTCGTGGTAAAGCGGAGGATGTTAGGTGCTGATTAACCCTGTCCACCTCAATTACCGTTGCTGCATCACTGAGGTTGTTAGAGAAAGAATGATTTAAAGAAAACTTGGTAGCTAATAGTTCACATTTTTCTCTGTTTGTGATGAAACGTTGACTACCCTCTTTTAACGTTGGGACATTTTTGTTTTTTTCTCTTATAATTTTGGTTAGATTCCAAAATGGAGAGGAATTTTTATTCAGTGTCATTAGAAGGGAATTCCATGATTGGTTCCTAAACGCTTTTACTTCCGAAGAGATTTCCAAATTTAGCCTTTTAACTACAACAAGGTCGCTGGCATTTCTGTTTCTTTGCCAAAGACGTCTAAAGTAATTTCTTAGGGTAATAAGGTTTTTGATGTACTGCGGAAGTGGTTTTTGAGAAACAATTGGTGCTTTTTTTGGAATGCACACATCTATTGCAGAAGTAACAACACTGGTTAATGACAATATCATCGAGTCGATTTCATCTATATTCGCGATTGAAGATAAATTGGGAACACTTAAATTATGTGAAATTTGCTGACTGAAGTGATTCCAATTGGCATTTTTATATTCTAGTAATCGGTAGTCATTAAAAAAGGGAGCTTTTTTGTACATAATTACGACAGATAGGTGGTCAGAGTTAAGGTCTGCGGTAACAGTGGGATGTGAGACATGTTGAAAAATATTAGTGAGGAAGAAATCTAGGGTAGATGCCTGCCTATTAGTATCAGACGGAATATGAGTTGGCTCATTAGGATAGGCCATAAAAATATTGTAAGAGCCTAATGTATTCAATAAAATGTTTCCCCAGCAGTTCGCTCTATTACATCCCCAAGATTGATGTCGACAGCTTAAGTCACCACCAATTATATACTTTTCTGCCCTAGTAAGCTTGTACAGATCTAATGCAAACTGTCGTTTAGAGCCTACATCTGAACACCGTCCTCCCGGAAAATAACAGGAGTATAAATAAATAAAATTTACATTGTCTATATATAACTTAATACTAATATTTTCAATAAGCGATGTATTAACAATAGGAACTAATTCTTGTTTTATGTTTTTCCTAATATTTATAGCAACACCACCACCCCTGGCTTCGTCACGATCATTTCTATATACATTAAATTCTCTATGTTTGATTGAATGTGCACTTTGCAACCAGGTTTCAGTTAATAAGCAAACCTGAATATTATTAGTTAACAAAAAGTTATACAGTTCTTATTTTTTGTTGCGAACGCCCCTGGCGTTCCAAGTTACCATTTTGATACAGTTATCCATTATTTAAAAAATGTAAAAGCTAAATTAGTAATAACCTGGAACTGGTCAGTTTTATTTTTGCAGCCCTTTAACTCTTTAATTAGCCCTAAGGTAATATTTTTCAATTCTTCTAAGCTAAACAGGTCACTACTAGCATTTACTCCTTGATGAGAATTGATGTTTGGGAATCGCCAAGTGTCGTTGATCATCTTTGGGCTTTGATTAAGCGTATTTGGAAAAGCTTCATTGTAGTTTTGCGGTTGACGATTCGAAACTGCAGCTCCTTTTTTCAATGATGGCTTGCGCATCCGGTCTCTCAGCCTGATATAGTCTTGTCTGATTGGACAGTCAACGGAGTTAGACTTGTGAGTTCCTCTACAATTAGTGCATTTGACAACATTTGAGACACAATCAGCTGTCAGATGGTTTCCGGCACAAATGGCACAATAAGTTTTGACCCTGCATTGACTGGAGCCATGGCCAAACATTTGGCAATTGTAGCATTGGGTAATCTTATTGCTGTTTTGGCGTTGAAATTCCCATCGAACTCTAATGTAATCCATAACGGAATGATGCTGCTTGAGATCTTTCATCGTGATCGATTGGCGTTCGAAATAAACCACGTAAAAACATGGGAATAGTTGTTAGTAGTGGTTTTTTCTACTAACTTGACGTTAAGACATTTTAGTCCCATTTTTATAAGCTGCTTTTTCACGTCGTTCGTAACCATTTTATCCAAACCAAAAAGGAGCGCTTTGTACGGTTTTTCACTTTTCGTGGCGTAAGTAAAAAACTCATAATGATTGCTTAATTTATTAGCCATCACGTCAAAATCATTTCTGTTATTGCAAAATAATTTTACCCCAACAGATGTGTTGCGTACGGAAAAATTTTTGATTTTATTATCAGTACACAGTTTATGTATTTGTTCCGATTTGCATTTAAGAACCGTTATGGGCGGCACGTACTCTCTTGTAGCCTTTTTAGCCACAAGTTCCACTTCAGCGTCATCATCTTCGGCAGTTTGCAGTGGACTAAAGTAGTTATTATTCATTATTTTTGGTCTTTTATCCGTCTCGCTTGACCGCAAAGCGGTCGAAGCAGAGCTTTTACGAACTCGTTTAATTTTGATAGATTACAGGAAGAGTTTATGTTTTAACGAAGACACACGCACACTCGGATAACCCAAAGTAAATGTCAGCGGAGTCTCAAAATCAAACAATTCAGTTGCCACCAAATAGTTTGTATTTTGCTTATGTTATATAAGTTTAGTTTATAAATAAGTACGTTCGCACACGGGAGAACGCAAATAATTTGCCACAGTTGTGGTCTTGTCCATTAAACTTTAAATAAATCTTTTTATTTTTTATTTTTCACGCGATTTAACATTTTAGATAACTCAATATGCTTTACCCTTTTTTACGAAGAGCAACCTTTCATATTTTGACTAAACAGTATTTTCTTAGTATTGTGTGTCAATCCAGCCTGAAGATATATAGTCAGCCCATTGAGGTGTCTATTGGGTAGTTCATTGTTATGGTTAGATTGTTTAGTTATATGCAGGTCAACGGCCTTCAGTCTGAGATCATGGGCAATTTGAATTATTTACATACAATTCCCTTCCAGCGATGAGGAGTAAGGCCTAGTTCGTGCGAACCGCAATACCCCAGATCTGCAAGACGTACCTACAAGTTGGAACCACGACGATATATGTATATGGTGGTCCTTACATGGGAGTTCCAAACAGCTGAGGTAATTTAAAATCGTGCCCCTCCCTGTAAGCCCTTCGAGGAGCAGCGAAACGAAGAGCGATCCACAACGTAACGTCTGTACTCAGAATGAGCGGCTCCAAAAGGTGTCAGTTCTTCAAGTCATGGGTGGCTTCCTTAATATCCTTAACGTTTTTAATAAGTTCCACTTCGTTCTTACAGAAACAATAGGTCATTTAGTTAGATTGATGGTTAGACGGAAAGACGGTAAGTGAAAAAAGTTTCCTTCTTAATTTAAAAATGAAATTCCATTAACTACTAGGTGAAAAATATTCATTAAATATAAAGCAAGCTTATATTTAAAAAAAAAAATTTTCATAATGATCTATTTACTGCTAGAGCTTTGTTCAGACGCGGTTTTAGCCGTTTTTAAAATCTTCTGGCGCATTCAAGATGGACTTATTAGCTTAATGATGAGCTGCTGCACGTTGCTGCTGCAATTGGCCTTCCATCCAATAATGGTGGTTCTCATGTTTATTTGCGCTGCTTATTGGCTGGTCACGTTGATGAAGCAATCCACAACTTTGTCTACGAAATTTGGCAAGACGCTGTTGTCGGCGCAGTCTCAATCTTGCCGCAGCAACCTTTCGGCGCCCGATAAGGACACACCATTAGACAAAGCCGAATAACAAATTTGTCAATGCAAGACTTTAAGCGCAGTTTTTGCCGCAGTCACATCTATTTTTGCCTTATTTTAATTTTAAAAAAATATATAAAATATTCTTGATATGGACAAGGAGTATTTCCGTCGATATGACAGGACACTTTGTGGCAGCTGCTTTGCAGTGTTCAAGTGGTTACCTGTTTTCTTGATAATTTCAGTCATTAATTGGTCCTACTATGCCTATGTGGTTAAAATTTGCATCCAGAGAATGCAAAATAGCATTCAAATTACCCGCTTGAGCTTGTTTTTCTACCACGTCTTCCTGGTGCTGTTACTCTGGTCGTACTGGCGAAGCATATTTACTCCACCATTGGCATCTACCCCACAGGGAATTGGATTGCCCTTCCCGTGCTCAAAATGCAGAACTTCGATAGCATATTTTAAATAAGTTTGCCCGAGATTTACCCGTCACCAATTGCTGCTTCAACGAATCCGCGCGTTTCTGTGAGATATGCTAAATTATCAGACCGGATCGTTCACAGCATTGTGTCATTTGTCATCGCTGTGTCCTTAAGATGGATATCATTGTCTTTGGCCGAACAATTGTGTCAACTTTTACAATTACAAATTCCTTGCATTGTCTTTGGGCTATTTCAATTTTTACTTTTTGTACATTGGAGTTACAACACTTGGATATTCTTTTGAATTGTGGAAGAGTAAGCTTGGTGGCACTGGTTTTGGTCGTTTACCAATACTGTTCCCGATCATCGTTATGTATACGTTTGCCATGTGGTGCTATTACATGTGTTTATTGTTCATAAACCGCACCACCTTTGAGACATTTCAAGCCACGTAATCATTCGCTATGGAAATGGCTCTATATCGTTCCATTTTAGCAGTGATTGTTTGTTGGCTGTTAATTCAAGTGGAACCCAAACATCGAGCTTCTTTGTGTATCCAACTTTCTTCAAATGGTTGATAACTGTTTGGTGATAATTGTCCAATTCCCTAGCAATGTCCATGCTGCTTTTATACCGGTCGGGGTCAACTTTTTCAGTAATTGGTCGACCAAAGCGAGATGCATCTTTAACATTAATATTATCAGATCGAAAGCGAGAAAACCACTTCATTGCTGTTTTTCTAGGTACAGCATCGTCTCCGTAAGCTTCACAAAAGCATTCTTACCTTTTTATATTAGAAAAGAAAAATATGACGAAAATGTTCAAAATTTTCAGTAATTTTTTAGTGTATATAACTTATCACAATACAATGCGACTTTAATAAAGTCTTCTAAAGAAACAAAGCCCAAAATGCAACCTTTCAAACAAGCTATAGCTTGCCAACCTCCAATTTATATTACCAGAGATATTATAATTAAGAGCTATCTAGCGACAATTTGTAACCGAACTTTTTCGAATACCTTATATGTATGTATGTATATTTCGACCGCATAAATACTGCCAATTAATAAATGTTTTTAGTACATTTTCATAATGTGTCAGCCGGTCAATATGATAGCAAAATGTTAGATGTTGTCAGTGTGAACACCTCTTTCACATCTTCAAAAAATCCCATGAATTCCTTTCAGATGTGCTCAGTGAAAAAACCCTATAATAAGCTTTTACATTTAAAAGGAGCGGTTCTGTTGTAGAAACGGGTATCTTGTCTTGCATAAGATCATCTATTTTTGTACAGCTTTTCGTTGGTATTTCCATAATTGCTTGGTATTCATTTGTAATTTTCTCATTTTAGCACAATTTAAAGGCACAATTGATGGGTCCACCCACCAATTTGTTATCTCTTCATGCTTATTCTTTAAAATACTTTTAGAACGAATTCATGGCACTATATACTAGCATGTATGGTCAGCAGACCTTCCAACTTTACGTGAACTCCCAAGCTCTCGATTTTACACACCTTGACCTTTGTTTTTTTTATAGTTGCACAATTCTTTACGAATTTAAATAACGTAATTGAAAACGATTCCGATTAAAATGACAAAAAATAATTTGTTTTTACAGGGTCCGGCACTCGAAGTGCTCTCCAATTAAAAAGGCCATAAATTCATTTTGGAAAATTACCTTTACTCAATTCAAGGTACAAAATGTGTAAAAATAATACGAAATTTAGAAACAATTTACTTTCGCTCAATATGGCCACCTTTTGCCTTCACTATGGCCTTGAGACGGTCCAAAAATGAATCGCAAGCTGCCCGAATGTGACTTGCAGGTATTTTGGCTCACTCGTGGACAATGGCTTTTTTCAGCGCCTCGAGACTGTTGTATCTTTTAGTTCGGACCTTGCTCTCCAAAATGGCCCAAAGAGAATAATCCATCGGATTCGCGTCTGGTGAATTCGAGAGCCATTGTTTTTCAGCCATTCTCGTCCATGGTCTGCCACCGAAATGTTTGTCTGCCCACGGCTTCAAAGCAACCTCCAGAATACTTTCCCGATAATATTGCGCATTAACCTTGACGCCAGGCTCCATGAAAACGATTGGAGAGCGCCCATATGCGGTTACAGCGGCCCAAACCATTATCTGTGGCGGATGCTGCCTCCTGGTGGCCAATCGATGACTCAAATTCTCGTATGAACGGTCCCTCAAGTAAACCCTATCGTTTTGAGAGTTTACGAATTGCTCAATTGTAAAAATTTTCTCGTCAGAAAACACAATGTTCGGCAATTGACCGCTTTCGGCCAAGCGAAGCTACTCCTTCGCTCTCTCAAGTCTGACTTGTTGCTGCTTCGGTGTGAGATCATGTGCGTCAGCAAATTACCAGCAAATTAGAGTTGCCGACCACTGTACAATGTCTAGGACACCTATTTGAAACAAAAATGATGCAATAATAATCATGAAGTACGTATTTTGCTATAAAAAAAACTATTTTTGACAATTTAAGTTCAAATGATTTCCAATTTTAACTTTATTATTGAAAGCAATTATAACGACAATGCACGTATAGATAGAGCTACGTAGCCGAATTGTATTTCACAACAAACCAAAATCCAAACAGTTTATTACATTTATATGAAGAAATATAATATAAATAAGAAAAATAATTGTGTATATGTTGAAATAAATGAAAATGCTTCATTTTCACTGTATACGTGCGTAAACACGTTGTGAATTATATTTACTGACATAAATTAGTTGTTTATAAACTATTTAAACAAATAAAAAAGTTGTCGCACTATTTCAAATAGCTTCACTCTCCTGAATTCCGAGAGACACAAGTAACAGAGCAGTCCGCTAATCTTTATTATCGATTAAGGACCATGTGGGGCTCCAACAAAGCAAACAATGTCTTTAAAACATCCGAGGATATGTGAAAATATTCCGAAAATACTGCCGTGTTCTGACAATTTTCCGCTAAATGTGAATAATGGAAATGCAATTGTATCTCACCTTACAATTCCTACGTCTCTTCAGAATTTTCGACGTTCAGCTCTGCGTATTAAATATGAGTTTACCCACATACCCCGTTTTTCCTTTAGTTTCGCAAATAACTAGGCAATAATTGCAATAAAAAAAATAAATATTATGTAATATTTTGATATTGCGATTCATTCTTATGAATTTAATTGAAAAAAAACAGCTGATTTTGAAATTTTCTTTTTGGCGCCATGTATTGTTTGTAGCGCCATCTACATGTCAATTGCGCAGAGATGGGCAGCACTGTTAGGTCACAAACTTAACGCATACAATTTGTTTTTGGCCACAAAATAACTAGCACTTGGCGCACATCATGTAAATATAAAAATCAGCCGATTGTTCAAGAAGTGCAAAAATTAGTATGAAGAGCTGAGTATCGCAGATTTTATAGAGACATATTAATATTGCAATTGCAAAAATTCACATTTTGTGGAAAATTGTTAATTCAAAACCATGGTACAGAATTCGGCAAAATTTTTGAAAATTTTTACATGTTGTTTGATGTGTTTAATACAAGCAATACTTGCGTTGTTGGGG
The DNA here is from genome assembly GCA_037043745.1 of Chymomyza amoena. Lineage (NCBI taxonomy): Eukaryota > Metazoa > Arthropoda > Insecta > Diptera > Drosophilidae > Chymomyza > Chymomyza amoena. The sequence goes on from JBAMAX010001095.1 coordinate 38,010, forward strand.
CCCCAAATGATCCCTAATCGATAATTTTCTGTCCGTTAGTAAAATTTGTGCATTTATTTTACCAAAGTGATATTGTTTCGTTTTTTGAAGTCAAACTTTTAAGGCGTCATTGTGAATTTGGATGGAAGTAACTGAAATTTTTTTTTAACAAATTGTTAGTTTGTTTTAATTATTCTCTTTCGCAATGACAAATTGCTACGCTGACGTTGAGGGAGCGAGCCATGGTCATGGAATAGAGAGGACAGTAAAGTGGCATATTTAAGGAACATATTTAAAAAAGCATAAGAAAATTTCATCCTTTGCACAAAAATAGAAAATAACTTTTGATCAGGCATGTTCTCAATTTCGATTCCGAGTAAAAGTGTCTTACTTTAGTGCATGAGTTGACTGTAATAGAAAACAAAAAAATTAATCTATTCAAAAGCCTCACCCGGTCTGCTTGCCACCAGTTGTCCCAACATCCGTATCTGCCTGTAGCATTTAAGAAAACAAATTTCTCATCACTCTGTTGAATTGAAAAATGGAAGAGGTCTTTTAACAAAACTTAATGTTCGGTTTGCGAATAGTTTTTCCTTTAATTCACATGTTGTCTTCCGTTTCGGACCATGAAATGTTATCTCCCAACGAAGATGTACCTATTGCTGTTGATTTAAAACTTTGTTCTAGCCTAGTTACAGTAACATGTTCGTACATTCCAACTTCATCAACTACTTAAATTTATTTGCAACACTTGGCTGCAATTAATTATTTCCATTCGATTTAACAAAATCGCGACCATCTATTGGTTTTATGCGATACCTTCCAACCATTTCAAGGGTTTCCCCACCTTCTCCTAACTCTGTTATTTCATCCTCTTATAAGGGATTCCTGGACGGCATGCTCTATTTACCATTGCTGCAAATAAATGGCGTCTGAAACTGCTAAAATCGAATACTTGATTTGGTTTTTGCCAATGATCCCGCTATTGTGACAGTATCCTCTTCCCATTATCTATTCCTGCGGTTACATACCACCCTACTTTGGGTATTGAAATTTTTATCAATGCACCGCAACCACAAAAATAATCTCTCACTTAAAAAAAAAAATGCTCATGTTATTCTATGCGTAGAAATTTGCTGAAAAAGAGGAAAGAGGAAGAGTGCATAACTCTTTGAATTGTTGGAGTTATGATTATTTTTGTGTTAGCACAGCGTATATTTGTCATAGTAAGCAATACCCCGAAAAACGACAAGCATAACTTTTTGAAATTGAAAGAAAACAACTTCAAACTTGACATAAATAAAATACTAAGATCAAGGTAAAACCAGAATCTTTTGAATATGTTAGCAGCCTCTTCAGATGCACTAATTGCATCCCTTAGACCCGTGAGATTCAATACAGAATTATCAAGTTGTTGTTCAAAAGAAAAGTTATGCCTTTTAGATATCCCTTCAAATGCAAATATGAATGATTATTTTACAAAAAACTACTGATATAACAATTTTTGTTATATTCTGAACAAAAAATATACCAAAATTTTCTACATAAATATGGCGAATATTGCACAGGCAACAATATCCAACTTCAACAACATATTGTGCAGCTTTCAGATATCGTGTCACCACATATATTAATAAAAATTAAGCCTAAAGATTTTTCTTTCACTTCCAATTTAATTCATAAATATATCTCAATTTCTTTAGAAGAAATGATTTTTGCAACGGTTTTTCAGCTTACGTTGGGAAATATGTTAACAGATCTAACACCGATAACGACAGTATCGACGCTTTAGAAGTAGAAAATTTGATACATACTAAAACAAAGATTTTAGAGAATTTTCTTATTTATAACAATTATAAAAGTACTAGCCGGCCTCCGCTTCGCTCCGGCACGCTCGCTTCGCTCGCTCGTCTAGGTCTTTATCCTACAAAGTATATGGTGTATACTAATTTGTTTGTTTCATTTGTGTATTTTTTAATTGTGTATGCATGTCGACCTTCTGACATTTGTTTGAGAGAGTCGCTGATGAAAAAGGAATCGTATTTTTTAAAGCAAGAATATTGAATGTGGTAAACGCAAATAAATAATCATTATTTCATTAAATTTGCTCGAACTGAAAGGAACATCATAATTGTTGTAACAAATTTTAATGGCATAGTAATTTTTTGATTTAGTTTATTTGATTGTTATTTCTTTTGGTTTACTATCACGTTGTTCAGATCTAAAATGAATAATATAAGTAATAATATAAGAATAAGTGTGTCGATGCCAGACGAAGAGGATGTGCCATTTGATTATTTTGAGCAGTTGAAAATGAAATATCCGACAGCTGAAACGTTCAATTTAAATTGGAAATGCAATCTCTTTCACGATGATGTTCGTTCTTCACTCATAATCTTTCAAAATGTGAAAAATCTCAATTTGTTTCTGGAAGACAATTTCAAGCAAATACCGGCCACGCCACCATTTATGTTTCAAAGCCTGCAATCTTTCCGATTGCAAAACATCGTCCGATTGACCGATGAATGGATTAATTTCATCATAAAATTTTCAACCATTCGCCATCTTTACATTTTAACCATGTTTGATGGAGATTTTCTTCATTTTGTTGAATCATTAATCTGTATGCATAATAGTTCATGGTGCTAACTTTTTTGTTTGTTTCTTCACCTGCGATAATGATAGCAAAAGTAAAAAAATAGCAACTATAAGTTGAGGTCTTTTATGATTGAGTTCAAATATGTATTCACTCACCATTTGACGGGTTAATCATTTTGATATTTAAATGATAGCCATCCTCGCCATGGCAAAATAGTATTGGATATTGCATAGCATCATAGGAATGATGCGTTTCTGACACGCGTTGAAGTTGATTATTTTTTCGTTGCAGCACAATGTCGCGCGATTGGAAGTCTTCTCCAACAATCACTATGGCAACATCTTCGATTGTTGGAGCATTAAATCTTCTTGAGTGTTCACCAATAGGCGTCTTATCAGCTCGAATATCAATATAATGATTGTCGGACGGCATTCGATCTATTGCTGTTCGGAACAATTGAACTAAATCATTATGTTCATGAAACAAACGTTGTAATTGTGCAACTATTTCTCTTTTTATGTTACAACCGATAGCACACCGACGATCAACTTCGTCGATCGAATTGCCAATGAAATATATTTGTAGAAATTGATATTCTTCATCTGCGAAAGGCAACAATGAGCCTGCTCTTAATCGATTCAACTCATTCCTTTGTGTTCGTTGTTCCTCAGCTTCAGCTTTTCATTGGGATGATTGCAATTGAGTTCTACGTGAATTTCTACCAATGTTACGTTTTTTTGGCGGCATTATGTGCAAATATTGATCTGATCATATGTATTTTACCCAGAAATCAAAACATGAATCGTTTATGATTTTTGTGTTTCCTTTCGACAAAAACTATTAACTAAAAAATATTAGTTAATCTGACAATGTACACAATGCCAACCTAAATAACTAAATAAAAAAATTTTGTATTGGAAAATCAAATTGTCCTTTTTAGTATTTTCGTCGCAATTTTGTTATATTTTCTCAACCTTAAACCATCCTTGGACTTCCACGAACATTTCAAGACCAAAATTAGCCAAATCGGTCCAGCCATTCACGCGTGATGCCGTGACCAAGGAAAACGGGTTTCATTTTTATATATATAGATAGCTGACCCGACAGACTTCGTCCTGTCAAAAAGATTTGTAATGAGGCAGTTTTTTTGCCTACGTATTGTATTTAAAAAAAATCTCCTGAACAGAACCGTCACCCTGGTGATAGGGCGTTGTGAATAAAAAATAATTAAATAAAACATATATAAGGATTTAAAAGTAAGTAATCGCTTTATTGTTAATCATGTGAATCATAATTATTATTATTATCATTGTAGTGCTTTGTGGTATACGATGTTTTTTGTTTGATTACCTGGAGCATAGATAAACAAATCTGATGGTTTTCCAACACGGGAACAGGCAACATACAATTGACCATGTGAGAAACATGGGTTTTCTAGATTAATATCACAAACACTTAATGATTGCCCCTGGGACTTGTTTATAGTCATAGCAAAAGCAAGCCGCACTGGAAACTGTAGTCGTTTAAACTCAAATGGCACATCAGTCGGAATCATTGGGATGCGCGGTATGAGAACATCTTCTCCTTTATACTTTCCTTTGAGTATAGTTGCTTCTATCACATTGTTTAGTAATTTTTTTATCGCTAACCGTGTACCGTTGCAAAGACGCGGTTGGTTGATATTTCGCAACATTATAACCACCGATCCATTGAAGATTGTGAGGTGGCAATCCTGGCAAATCCAGCGAGTATAAAAATTCCGGTGGATAGTTGACTACATCATCTTGATTAGTAGCCGAATCAACTGATCCTCAATTCGCCTGTAATTTGTTCTTGAATTTTGAAATTTAATTCATTTACATCTATGTTTTTTGCAGCCAGTATAGCTCGTTCGCTCAACCAATCATGGTTTCTGTAATTTTGAGAAACATCTGGAAACACCTTCTGAATAAGTTCATCTTTTGATCGAGTTAACTGACAAAAACTTTGAGGAGCAGCCAGTCAACATGTCTATAGGAAATTTGCCATTACCAATGTCAATGAGTTGTTTAGAGAATATGTTTCCAGATTGGTCATTTTGCAACTCGACACGCATATTCTTGCTTAAATGAAGTACTTTGACATGTTTCCACAAATTGGAGGACTTTAGACATGCATTGAGTTCATCAGCTGGCGTTGATCGTGGAATCACTGGCAATGTTTGACGAAAATCTCCTGCTAATAAAATCATTGCACCACCAAATCGGTTATTATTGCTCCGCAGATCTTTTAAGGTGCTGTCTAAAGCCTCCAAAGATTTTTTATGTGCCATCGTGCATTCATCCCAAACAATCAATTTACATTGCTGCAAAACCTTTGCCATTGCAGAGTTCTTCGAAACGTTGCAGGTTGGAGTTTCATTGCTTTGCATATTTAATGGCAATTTTAGTGCTGAATGGGCTGTTCGACCACCTTCAAGCAAAGTTGCTGCGATTCCCGACGAAGCGAGTGCAAGTGCAATTTTATTTTGTGAGCGAATTGTTGCTAATATTAATGAAATCAAAAAAGTTTTTCCTGTACCACCAGGTGCATCTAAGAAGTAAATCCCTCCAGTTTCATCATTTGTTACTTTCATAAGAGTTTCAAATACATACTTCTGTTGTTCATTTAACAGTGGAAGATTTGTTTGAATTAATTCTTTCAAAGCGTTGAGATCATACAGTTTTTCTCGATGCAACTCTTGGTTAAAAGCGTCATGCATTGGACGATTGGGCGCGGTCAGGCCTAATTGAATTAATAGTTTGTTTGACATTATCAAGCACATGTCCTCAATTGAAATCAATGCTTCATTGTAAATTTCTTCTCTGATTTGTATATTTGGATTTCCCATTCTATTCCGTATTTGATACAAAATATCATCACATATAATCTTTGTACTTGATCCACAAATCAATTGGGTTTGATGGGAAGCATGTAGATATGATTATAGAAAACAATGTTCGTATTTGATGAGCGTGTGATGATATTACAGCATCATTGAGAGTTTGATCCCAATGAGCGTCATTTTCAAGCAATTGCAAACGTTGACAGGCTTCTCTGTAGGATCCACACAATTCACCATCAACAGTTCTTAACTGTTGGAATGATGTTGGGCCACGTACATTGACTAATAGCAGTCGTAAATAAAAACATTCTTCATTGCTTGGATGTACTGAATAAATCCGGCCAATCGCATCGGTGGAATATACATCTGTATATCCTGGAACTGGTTTTCCTTGTTTCCGTCGTATAAATCTCCTTGAGGATTGATTCCAGGTATAATATTTTGGCATTTCAGAATATAGCAATGTTTGTGCGAAATCATCGTTTTGGCATGTCTCAAAAAAACTGGTTAATGTAGTAGATGGTGCGTTCTGTGCTGTAAAATACACTCTTTGTCCATTTTCTAAATGCACAGCTAAGTGAACAACAGAAGGGTGTCTCTCATGAATAGGAAAAGAAAATATTCGCCAAACTGCTTCATTACTACTGACATAGCGGCCCATTTGGTATTGGGTAACTTCATCATTGGAATTCTCTGCACCAATTCCAATCACAGCCATATCACTCCCTTTGGTTACATATTTGCAAATGTATTTAATAGATTTCACTGAATGGCAAGATTCAACGTTGATGTGTGCTTTGAATGTCTTTGATAAAATGGGTGAATATGGAACAATCCAACGATTATCTATTTCAATATCTTGTTGATTTAATTTGACAATTATTGATTTTCCATTGTCTGCTGTCGATCTGCGACGATACAATGGATAACCGTCATTACCAGTAATTGTTTCCGATATTAATGTCCGTGGATATCGTTTTGAACATTTACCATCCATCATACACGGTGAATTTTGATTAAGAGTTCCACAGGGACCATGTATCATGTTTTTGATAACTACCTCATGCAATCCAGGATCTACTTGTACATTAGGGATTTCAGCTGATATCACTGCATCAACTTCATTTGGCCTTATCTTTTCAACCAACCAAATCAAAATGTGTGCATGTGGCAATCCTCGTTTCTGCCACTCCACAGAATACATCCAGCAGCGTGTCTCACCAAACACATTATGTTTTACGATGACATCCATTAAAGATTTCAACTTTTGTCTAAAGACTCTGGCTGTAATATCATGACGATCAATGGGTGATTGCCCAGGGAATAACTCCTGCTTGATTTCTATCCATTGCGGATTGCATGTAAATGTGATGAACAAATCTGCTGTACCATAATGACGAACATACGACATGGCATCTTGAGCATATTCGTGCATATGCCGAGGGCTTCCGATGTATGTTGCTGGAAGAATAGTCATCCGACCGACATTCTGTGCATTTCCATCAGTATTAATCGCATCTCGAACGTGAATATACTCTTCAGATCGGAGTTTGGTTTGATTCAACCTGATGAATGTTAATCTCTCCGTTTCAATTTTAACATACATGTCTACAACATATTTGTGATATAATCGCCGACATTTCAATATGTGATTTTCTTCATTTTCCCGAATCATTAGGCGGTATGAATAATAGTTCATTGAACTGACTTTTTTGTTGGTTTCAGAACCTGTAAATATATTTTGTTTTAATAACATTCAAATATAAAATTAAAATACATAATATAATGACTGAGATATTATCGCCATAGCTAAGCTAATATTTTAGTTACCTGTAATGGGATTTATCATTTTTATTGAGAAATCGTAGCCATCTTCACCTTGCCAAAATATAATGGGATATTGCAGTGCATCATATGAGCGGTGTGTTTCCTTTATACGTTGTAATTGATCATTCCGACGATGTAAAACAATATCACGGGATTCCAAGTTTTCTCCAACTACAACGATAGCAACTTCATCAATAGTTGGTGCATTAAAACGTCTTGTATGTTGACCTGCAGGTGTTTTATCAGCTCTGATTACAATTTTGTGATTATCGGATGGCATCAGATCCAGGGCAGTTTTAAACAATATAATCAATTGATTGTGTTGATGAAATAAAGTTTGTAATTGTTCTACAATAGACCTCTTTACTAAATTGTTATGTGCACAACGCAGATCAATTTCTTGTGGTGAATTGCCCATAAAATAAATTTGCAGGAATTTGTTGTCGCTATCTGACACTGGTAACAGTGAACCTACTCTGTGATATATTTGCCCTTGTATCTGTAAATAAAAAAAAAATATTATGGTGTGGTATAAATTAATGGATTGTCAGTGATCAAACTTAAATAATATTTGATCTTAAAAAGTATATATTTAGTTTTAACTAATATCTATCAAATATAATAAAATATAATAAAAGTGTCACTGAAACTGAATCACAATATAATATGATGACTAAGTGATATATAAGTGATTAAGAAATTGAAGTGAATTAGTGACACATCTTAACTTTGGTGACAGAAAATTTTGTTCGCTAAAATAATTATGAGTAACTGCTATAATACATACCTTGAAAGTCGGCATAAAATTTTCCCGAACTACATTTGTTGCCCCAAATGAAGTCATTTGAATGCAATTGTTATATTGTTGGATATGTGTCAAAAAGTAAATAGAATCTGTTCCTATTCCTGAAACCAATGAGTACAATGGTTCTGGTGGTGGATCCAATGGTATCAAGTTTACTTTACCATTTGCGCAACACAATCCATTGGCTTCGTTTTTGTATTTTAATGCCTTACAGTGTGAGCAAACCGAGTTCATAGAACCAATAACAACACATTGGTAGTTACTGTAGTCAATTGACACATCGTAACTGAAAGCAGCTCGATTCAAACTTGCGCGATTATTAGTAGAATGTCGCGCTCGCGCTTCACGCGTTTGTGATATCCGAATTCTTTCACGTTCATTTCCGTCGTCACGTTCTTGTGCAGTACGATTTGATCGGTAATTAGCTTGGTTTGTAGCATTTCTGGTTCTTCTACCTAAATTGCTTCGTCTTATAGGAGGCATATCAAATATAAATTATGTTTTCACTAACCACGAACTAAACAAACACTAACTAAGTAAACACTCTGCACAAAACACGATATACGAATTTGTTTCGTGTATCAGTTGACAAAAGCAAACTCAGATTAGGTCACAGACAACTTTTTTTTTTTAATTTGATTTGACTTGAAGTCAAAGTCGTAGTTGACTACGTTTTAGTTACAAATCATTTGTATGGGAAAAAGAAAAGGGCTATTTTTAGGGTTTTTCCAGCAATAATTCTAATTTTTCTCGCCGTAAAAACCATCCTTGAACTTCAACGAACATTTTAAAAAAAGATTTGGCCAAATTGGTCGAGGCGTTGTTGAGTTATGCGCTTATCAACACATTTTGCGATTCATTTTTATATTATAGATTACTCAAATGTTCTAACCCAATTTAATTTAATGCTCAATAATATTTAAATTCCTTAAGTTTTTGCAATCACGCGTTTTTATTTTAGTTTTCTCAAATTTTTAGCGATTTTTTCAGGTATCCCAAATTACTAGCCTCTTAGGTGGTCGTTTTGCAGCTCTTTGAAAAATTGTCTATAAAATGCTTATTTTTATTTATTTGCTTATTGTGGACTACAGCCAGGGTTGCCAGTAAAAGTTACGGCAGTATAGCCATCTGGCGGACGGAATATAGCCAAAAGTAGCCAACTTCCTATATAAAATAGCTAAAAGTAAATAGCCAAATTATGAATCGAATATTAACTCTCATATTTATTTTCTAACCCTTTTTTGATAGTTGAGTACTTTTTACGCAATACTGTGGATATTATTGTAAGTTATGTAATAAAATTTTTTACATACATACTTGTTAGTAATTATGTTTTGCGTAGTTATTGGTGGTAATTATTTTAATTTTGGGATTGGGTAATTACTTTAATTTTGGGAATACGACGAAAAAATTCAGTGCTCTAATTTTTTTACTGGTCAAGTCACAACCTCAAGGAACATGGATCGCAAAAAATCTTATAGTTAACAGAGCTAAATTATCTTCACTAATCTCTGTTTAAATATCTGTGCTTAGAAGTACAATAAATCTTTGCTTATAAACTGCTTAGACTCTGCTTAAAATCTCCGTCTACAGTACGAACTCTGCTTAAAGTAATAAATCTCTGCTTACAACATATATGTATGTATCATATGTATGTACTACAGTACATATGTATATGATGTATATTTTTGTATATATGCGAAGAGAGTGGATAAGTGATGAAACACGCGAAATCAGAATAATAGCCAAAAAGTAGCCAAGATTTTGAGAAAATAGCCATTAAAATAGCCATAGCCAAGAATGATATTTTTTCTAGCCACAGCTGATCAAATATAGCCACTTTGGCTATAAATAGCCAATACTGGCAACCCTGACTATAGCTCTTTCTTTTCTCTTTGCAACTGTATGTGTATTTACATTGACGCCTATGTCTATTGAATGCAAAGTTACATACATATAAATTTTGCTTGTATTTATACATATGTATATTGAGAACAAAAACTAAATTCCACTTATTAAGTATTTATAATAAATAATTAAAGCTAAATAAAATATGCTACATTTTTCAAACATTTTCAATTGAAATTTTTATGAAGCAGTGCTTGTAATTTTCAATCAGTTTAAACACTATACGCCCTAAATAGTTAGTTACCGCAAGCATTTTGTTAAATCAAGGGGATCGGTTCAACCGATCATACATAATATACCGCTTCGCGCACCCCCTCTCATATACGAGATCGGTTCAACCGATCATACATAATATACCGCGTCACGCACCCCCTCATACACCCTCTGATGGTACCCTATCACTCTGAGGTTTAGAACCGTAAAGGTTGGCAACCAAATAGGAGGGGGGTTTTAGTCGGTAGGCGCAGAATGCGAATCCGACACTACCCTCCCCGGGTGTCTTTCTGAAGATTTCCCCCCTCCTACTATCCAATAAAAAAAAAAAAAAAAAAGCATTTTGTTAATCTACGCAATGCCTTTTTAATTATATTTCATATAAATCTGGAAATTAATACTTTCTTTCTTAAATTTAATGTAACGCTCAATAATATTTAAATTCCTTAAGTTATTGCCATCAAGCGTTTCTATTTTAGTATTCTCAAATTTTTTGCGATTTTTTCAGGTTGATCAATCTCCAAGTGCGGCTCAATCTGCTCTTGGCTTAGAACCATAAATTGCTTCATTTTCTGGCATATGGAATTCGTTTTAGCCGTGTAAACATGTTTCTGCTTGGTTACTCCAAAGAAATGGTGGACCCGAATTTGGATGCATCCAGCATCGAGCCAATCAAGCGACAAGTGGCAGAGATATGCCCTAATTTCTCGTCCTTTTCGAGGGATATGAGAAACTTACGTTTATGGCAGCATTGCATCAAGACCCAATCAGTAGCGTGACTAAAGTCTTTGGCCACAAAGGTGATTCCATTCCTTTGATCGATTCTATCTCACTGTGTGCGCTTTCGAAATGTTTCACGTCCAGCTTCAGTTGACCATTCTCCAAGTGCGGCTCAATCTGCTCTTGGCTTAGAACCATAAATTGCTTCATTTTCTGGCATATGAAATTCATTTTAGCCGTGTAAACATGTTTCTGCTTGTTCACTCCAAAGAAATGGTGGACCCGAATTTGGATGCATCCAGCACCGAGCCAATCAAGCGACAAGTGGCAGAGATATGCCCTAATTTCTCGTCCTTTTCGAGGGATATGAGAAACTTACGTTTATGGCAGCATTGCATCAAGACCCAATCAGTAGCGTGACTAAAGTCTTTGGCCACAAAGGTGATTCTATTCCTTTGATCGATTCTATCTCACTGTGTTCGCTTTCGAAATGTTTCACGTCCAGCTTCAGTTGACCATTCTCCAAGTGCGGCTCAATCTGCTCTTGGCTTAGAACCATAAATTGCTTCATTTTCTGGCATATGGAATTCATTTTAGCCGTGTAAACATGTTTCTGCTTGTTCACTCCAAAGAAATGGTGGACCCGAATTTGGATGCATCCAGCACCGAGCCAATCAAGCGACAAGTGGCAGAGATATGCCCTAATTTCTCGTCCTTTTCGAGGGATATGAGAAACTTACGTTTATGGCAGCATTGCATCAAGACCCAATCAGTAGCGTGACTAAAGTCTTTGGCCACAAAGGTGATTCCATTCCTTTAATCGATTCTATCTCACTGTGTGCGCTTTCGAAATGTTTCACGTCCAGCTTCAGTTGACCATTCTCCAAGTGCGGCTCAATCTGCTCTTGGCTTAGAACCATAAATTGCTTCATTTTCTGGCATATGGAATTCATTTTAGCCGTGTAAACATGTTTCTGCTTGGTTACTCCAAAGAAATGGTGTACCCGAATTTGGATGCATCCAGCATCGAGCCAATCAAGCGACAAGTGGCAGAGATATGCCCTAATTTCTCGTCCTTTTCGAGGGATATGAGAAACTTACGTTTATGGCAGCATTGCATCAAGACCCAATCAGTAGCGTGACTAAAGTCTTTGGCCACAAAGGTGATTCCATTCCTTTGATCGATTCTATCTCACTGTGTGCGCTTTCGAAATGTTTCACGTCCAGCTTCAGTTGACCATTCTCCAAGTGCGGCTCAATCTGCTCTTGGCTTAGAACCATAAATTGCTTCATTTTCTGGCATATGAAATTCATTTTAGCCGTGTAAACATGTTTCTGCTTGTTCACTCCAAAGAAATGGTGGACCCGAATTTGGATGCATCCAGCACCGAGCCAATCAAGCGACAAGTGGCAGAGATATGCCCTAATTTCTCGTCCTTTTCGAGGGATATGAGAAACTTACGTTTATGGCAGCATTGCATCAAGACCCAATCAGTAGCGTGACTAAAGTCTTTGGCCACAAAGGTGATTCCATTCCTTTGATCGATTCTATCTCACTGTGTGCGCTTTCGAAATGTTTCACGTCCAGCTTCAGTTGACCATTCTCCAAGTGCGGCTCAATCTGCTCTTGGCTTAGAACCATAAATTGCTTCATTTTCTGGCATATGGAATTCATTTTAGCCGTGTAAACATGTTTCTGCTTGTTCACTCCAAAGAAATGGTTTACCCGAATTTGGATGCATCCAGCACCGAGCCAATCAAGCGACAAGTGGCAGAGATATGCCCTAATTTCTCGTCCTTTTCGAGGGATATGAGAAACTTACGTTTATGGCAGCATTGCATCAAGACCCAATCAGTAGCGTGACTAAAGTCTTTGGCCACAAAGGTGATTCCATTCCTTTGATCGATTCTATCTCACTGTGTGCGCTTTCGAAATGTTTCACGTCCAGCTTCAGTTGACCATTCTCCAAGTGCGGCTCAATCTGCTCTTGGCTTAGAACCATAAATTGCTTCATTTTCTGGCATATGGAATTCATTTTAGCCGTGTAAACATGTTTCTGCTTGTTCACTCCAAAGAAATGGTGGACCCGAATTTGGATGCATCCAGCACCGAGCCAATCAAGCGACAAGTGGCAGAGATATGCCCTAATTTCTCGTCCTTTTCGAGGGATATGAGAAACTTACGTTTATGGCAGCATTGCATCAAGACCCAATCAGTAGCGTGACTAAAGTCTTTGGCCACAAAGGTGATTCCATTCCTTTGATCGATTCTATCTCACTGTGTGCCCTTTCGAAATGTTTCACGTCCAGCTTCAGTTGACCATTCTCCAAGTGCGGCTCAATCTGCTCTTGGCTTAGAACCATAAATTGCTTCATTTTCTGGCATATGGAATTCATTTTAGCCGTGTAAACATGTTTCTGCTTGGTTACTCCAAAGAAATGGTGTACCCGAATTTGGATGCATTCAGCATCGAGCCAATCAAGCGACAAGTGGCAGAGATATGCCCTAATTTCTCGTCCTTTTCGAGGGATATGAGAAACTTACGTTTATGGCAGCATTGCATCAAGACCCAATCAGTAGCGTGACTAAAGTCTTTGGCCACAAAGGTGATTCCATTCCTTTGATCGATTCTATCTCACTGTGTGCGCTTTCGAAATGTTTCACGTCCAGCTTCAGTTGACCATTCTCCAAGTGCGGCTCAATCTGCTCTTGGCTTAGAACCATAAATTGCTTCATTTTCTGGCATATGGAATTCATTTTAGCCGTGTAAACATGTTTCTGCTTGTTCACTCCAAAGAAATGGTGGACCCGAATTTGGATGCATCCAGCACCGAGCCAATCAAGCGACAAGTGGCAGAGATATGCCCTAATTTCTCGTCCTTTTCGAGGGATATGAGAAACTTACGTTTATGGCAGCATTGCATCAAGACCCAATCAGTAGCGTGACTAAAGTCTTTGGCCACAAAGGTGATTCCATTCCTTTGATCGATTCTATCTCACTGTGTGCGCTTTCGAAATGTTTCACGTCCAGCTTCAGTTGACCATTCTCCAAGTGCGGCTCAATCTGCTCTTGGCTTAGAACCATAAATTGCTTCATTTTCTGGCATATGGAATTCATTTTAGCCGTGTAAACATGTTTCTGCTTGTTCACTCCAAAGAAATGGTGGACCCGAATTTGGATGCATCCAGCACCGAGCCAATCAAGCGACAAGTGGCAGAGATATGCCCTAATTTCTCGTCCTTTTCGAGGGATATGAGAAACTTACGTTTATGGCAGCATTGCATCAAGACCCAATCAGTAGCGTGACTAAAGTCTTTGGCCACAAAGGTGATTCCATTCCTTTAATCGATTCTATCTCACTGTGTGCGCTTTCGAAATGTTTCACGTCCAGCTTCAGTTGACCATTCTCCAAGTGCGGCTCAATCTGCTCTTGGCTTAGAACCATAAATTGCTTCATTTTCTGGCATATGGAATTCATTTTAGCCGTGTAAACATGTTTCTGCTTGGTTACTCCAAAGAAATGGTGTACCCGAATTTGGATGCATCCAGCATCGAGCCAATCAAGCGACAAGTGGCAGAGATATGCCCTAATTTCTCGTCCTTTTCGAGGGATATGAGAAACTTACGTTTATGGCAGCATTGCATCAAGACCCAATCAGTAGCGTGACTAAAGTCTTTGGCCACAAAGGTGATTCCATTCGTTTGATCGATTCTATCTCACTGTGTGCGCTTTCGAAATGTTTCACGTCCAGCTTCAGTTGACCATTCTCCAAGTGCGGCTCAATCTGCTCTTGGCTTAGAACCATAAATTGCTTCATTTTCTGGCATATGGAATTCATTTTAGCCGTGTAAACATGTTTCTGCTTGGTTACTCCAAAGAAATGGTGTACCCGAATTTGGATGCATCCAGCATCGAGCCAATCAAGCGACAAGTGGCAGAGATATGCCCTAATTTCTCGTCCTTTTCGAGGGATATGAGAAACTTACGTTTATGGCAGCATTGCATCAAGACCCAATCAGTAGCGTGACTAAAGTCTTTGGCCACAAAGGTGATTCCATTCCTTTGATCGATTCTATCTCACTGTGTGCGCTTTCGAAATGTTTCACGTCCAGCTTCAGTTGACCATTCTCCAAGTGCGGCTCAATCTGCTCTTGGCTTAGAACCATAAATTGCTTCATTTTCTGGCATATGAAATTCATTTTAGCCGTGTAAACATGTTTCTGCTTGTTCACTCCAAAGAAATGGTGGACCCGAATTTGGATGCATCCAGCACCGAGCCAATCAAGCGACAAGTGGCAGAGATATGCCCTAATTTCTCGTCCTTTTCGAGGGATATGAGAAACTTACGTTTATGGCAGCATTGCATCAAGACCCAATCAGTAGCGTGACTAAAGTCTTTGGCCACAAAGGTGATTCCATTCCTTTGATCGATTCTATCTCACTGTGTTCGCTTTCGAAATGTTTCACGTCCAGCTTCAGTTGACCATTCTCCAAGTGCGGCTCAATCTGCTCTTGGCTTAGAACCATAAATTGCTTCATTTTCTGGCATATGGAATTCATTTTAGCCGTGTAAACATGTTTCTGCTTGTTCACTCCAAAGAAATGGTGGACCCGAATTTGGATGCATCCAGCACCGAGCCAATCAAGCGACAAGTGGCAGAGATATGCCCTAATTTCTCGTCCTTTTCGAGGGATATGAGAAACTTACGTTTATGGCAGCATTGCATCAAGACCCAATCAGTAGCGTGACTAAAGTCTTTGGCCACAAAGGTGATTCCATTCCTTTAATCGATTCTATCTCACTGTGTGCGCTTTCGAAATGTTTCACGTCCAGCTTCAGTTGACCATTCTCCAAGTGCGGCTCAATCTGCTCTTGGCTTAGAACCATAAATTGCTTCATTTTCTGGCATATGGAATTCATTTTAGCCGTGTAAACATGTTTCTGCTTGGTTACTCCAAAGAAATGGTGTACCCGAATTTGGATGCATCCAGCATCGAGCCAATCAAGCGACAAGTGGCAGAGATATGCCCTAATTTCTCGTCCTTTTCGAGGGATATGAGAAACTTACGTTTATGGCAGCATTGCATCAAGACCCAATCAGTAGCGTGACTAAAGTCTTTGGCCACAAAGGTGATTCCATTCGTTTGATCGATTCTATCTCACTGTGTGCGCTTTCGAAATGTTTCACGTCCAGCTTCAGTTGACCATTCTCCAAGTGCGGCTCAATCTGCTCTTGGCTTAGAACCATAAATTGCTTCATTTTCTGGCATATGGAATTCATTTTAGCCGTGTAAACATGTTTCTGCTTGTTCACTCCAAAGAAATGGTGGACCCGAATTTGGATGCATCCAGCACCGAGCCAATCAAGCGACAAGTGGCAGAGATATGCCCTAATTTCTCGTCCTTTTCGAGGGATATGAGAAACTTACGTTT
The DNA here is from genome assembly GCA_037043745.1 of Chymomyza amoena. Lineage (NCBI taxonomy): Eukaryota > Metazoa > Arthropoda > Insecta > Diptera > Drosophilidae > Chymomyza > Chymomyza amoena. Next base: position 54,361 of record JBAMAX010001095.1, read on the forward strand.
ATGGCAGCATTGCATCAAGACCCAATCAGTAGCGTGACTAAAGTCTTTGGCCACAAAGGTGATTCCATTCCTTTGATCGATTCTATCTCACTGTGTTCGCTTTCGAAATGTTTCACGTCCAGCTTCAGTTGACCATTCTCCAAGTGCGGCTCAATCTGCTCTTGGCTTAGAACCATAAATTGCTTCATTTTCTGGCATATGGAATTCATTTTAGCCGTGTAAACATGTTTCTGCTTGTTCACTCCAAAGAAATGGTGGACCCGAATTTGGATGCATCCAGCACCGAGCCAATCAAGCGACAAGTGGCAGAGATATGCCCTAATTTCTCGTCCTTTTCAAGGGATATGAGAAACTTACGTTTATGGCAGCATTGCATCAAGACCCAATCAGTAGCGTGACTAAAGTCTTTGGCCACAAAGGTGATTCCATTCCTTTGATCGATTCTATCTCACTGTGTTCGCTTTCGAAATGTTTCACGTCCAGCTTCAGTTGACCATTCTCCAAGTGCGGCTCAATCTGCTCTTGGCTTAGAACCATAAATTGCTTCATTTTCTGGCATATGGAATTCATTTTAGCCGTGTAAACATGTTTCTGCTTGTTCACTCCAAAGAAATGGTGGACCCGAATTTGGATGCATCCAGCACCGAGCCAATCAAGCGACAAGTGGCAGAGATATGCCCTAATTTCTCGTCCTTTTCGAGGGATATGAGAAACTTACGTTTATGGCAGCATTGCATCAAGACCCAATCAGTAGCGTGACTAAAGTCTTTGGCCACAAAGGTGATTCCATTCCTTTGATCGATTCTATCTCACTGTGTGCGCTTTCGAAATGTTTCACGTCCAGCTTCAGTTGACCATTCTCCAAGTGCGGCTCAATCTGGTCTTGGCTTAGAACCATAAATTGCTTGATTTTCTGGCATATGGAATTCATTTTAGCCGTGTAAACATGTTTCTGCTTGGTTACTCCAAAGAAATTGTGTACCCGAATTTGGATGCATCCAGCATCGAGCCAATCAAGCGACAAGTGGCAGAGATATGCCCTAATTTCTCGTCCTTTTTGAGGGATATGAGAAACTTACATTTATGGCAGCATTGCATCAAGACCCAATCCGTAGCGTGACTAAAGTCTTTGGCCACAAAGATGATTCCATTCCTTTGATCGATTCTATCTCACTGTGTGCGCTTTCGAAATGTTTCTTGACTTGTTTGGTTTGTCCACTCCAACGGCAGAAGGAGTCGGGGAAAGTATCACGTGATCAGTATCAGTGATAATGTAGAATTTTTGCTTAATAAAAAAATTAATGCATTTCCGGACTCTTAAAATATCAACTATACATATTTTCATCTCAACTGAAAATTGTATAAAAATTTCATGTATTTAATTTTGAGAATATATGCCAACAATTTAAGTAAAAGTGGCTGGCAGATTATTTAAAACTTTTGAAAACGATTCTATGCTATATAACTAAATACAATTTACTTTTTTTTTTAATGAGTTGGAGCAGCGTCCTGAAAGTAGAAGCCCAATTGGCACGAGCTAAAGCTTCACCCATTCTTTTGGACCTACTCTAACCCGGAACAGCCGTAAACAATACTTCAAGGAAAATCCCTTGGGAATGTCAAGCCCGTAACTCGTGCCATGGAATACTCCTGCCTGTTAACTAAATATAATAAATTTAATTTATAAGTTTGATTGTAAGTCTACTACAAGATAACAAATATTGAGACAATGTTCAGGCTTCAAAGCCACATCAGTGATCCAATAACTTCAAGAAACGTTCCGTTAAGTTTTTTTTTGCATCTTTATATATTTTTTTCCATACCGCATTTTCAGTTTCTGGCAACTGTTAATGTTCAATAATTCGAGTTTCAGATTTTCTGAAACCAGTTTAAGTCTCGTATACCTGATGACCATGAAGAAGAATTTTAATTTTGCAATTTGTATCAAGAAATTAAAAAAAAAAAAAATTGTGCAACTATCAATGGAATTCTTAAAAATATTTATAATAAATGGGGCCATTTACTGGATTGAATAAAACCGAACTATAAAGTCCGTGTTTCTTTTTTAATACCCTGTACTTAAAAGTACAAAGATTATACCTGATTTGTGCAATGGATGTACCTGACAGAAGAAGGCGCGGCAGACCCCAAGTCCTTTATACCAAAATGCTTATCATAACCTCGGGTATCGATTGATTCATGTCCGTCCGTCCAAATTCCTAGATCTCGGAGACTAGTAGAGCTAGAAAATCCAAGCTTTACCAGCTGGTGCGCATATTGCCTCATAAGATAAAGTTTGTTGAATCATTTCAATATCTTCCCCCGTTCTCCCGCAATAGATTTTCGCCACACCATTAAATATATTGATCTGAAATATGACATATATTTCACTCTACGTAATTATGAGAATTACAAATTTTAATAAGTTGACTCATGTGGCTCCAGTGAACAAATCTACAAATCCTACTTTTCTGCCATTTTCATTTAAGTCGGTAAAAATTTACGGAAAATTTACAAATATTGTTTTGAACCAAAAAAAAGGTGCTGGGTATTACACTGTCGCCTGTATTACATTTGTTCTATAATATTATAATAAAAACATAAAAATAAAAAATGGCGGACGTAAAGTCGGGCGCGGACGACTTTAGGATACCCTGTACCACTAGCATGTAATAAAGTCCGATTTCTTCACAAAAAACCAAAAACAGAAGATTTTTAAGCAAAAATTTTTTTTGGCCGATCGTTCCTATGGGAGCTATATGATATAGTCAACCGATTTCGATCAAATTCGGTACAGTGATTGGGAACTATAAAAAACTTCGAATACCAAATTTGGTTAGGATATCTTCATAAACAAATGAATTATTCATCTAAAACGCTTTTTTTGTCGAGGTCGTCTCAAACACCCCCATGGGAGCTATATAATTTATCCCCGATATCAAAAATAAAATAAACTTGCCTCCAATGGATTAATATAGGATCTAATGTGAAAGTTTGGTAACTCTAGCTCTTACCATCTCTGAGATCTAGGCGTTCACACGGACGGACGGACGGACATACGGACATGGGTATATCGACTTCTCTATTCACCCTGATCATATTTTAGGTAACTTTGGGGTGTCTCCGACGTCTCCTTCTATGTGTTACATACATTTTCGGCTTGCACAAACTTAATACACCCTTGGTACCATACGGTACAGGGTATAAACAAAAAAACGAAACAATGAATTTTCTATATAATTCGGTACACTGCTGAAGTAATCCATAATATTTTCAATAAAAAAAAAAATAAATAAAATACAAATAAAATATGGTATTAAATACCAATATTATATTATATTTTATTATATGATATTATATTTTATTATATTATATTATATTATATTTGTTTTATATGATAGTGTCGCCGCTCGAATTCGCTTCCGATACAAAAATAAAATCGGTAACCAGGGAACACCACGGGGAGGCCATTACAAAAGCAATGGGATCTTTAAAAACGAAAGTTTAAAAGACCTACGAGTCGACTTGAGCTTTAACTGATAGCTCCAATGTTCCCCAAAATACGTAAACTACTTAATTGTTATTAAAAACATGCTTTACAAAACTAACTTAAATAACATAAGCATAAATATGACTAATTACATTATTATTTAAAAACGTAAAATAATAAAAGAAAAGATACCCTACAACACATCATCGTCAGTACTAACTAGAATTCCACTATGATGGCTATAAATTGTTTCATATGTGCGCGCGTTGGCTCTGCTATCTGCAATATTTGATGAGAACGCCCAATCTATATGGGTTTCGCTACTTGTTGTTGATGTGTTGTTGCCTAAAAGGCACTTGAAATTATTTCTACCCAGGAAATCAAAAATTCTCCTACTACAACCTGAAAGAGTTCGCAGACACAAATTAAAATCTCCTAAAACCAAACCATTTGGAACTAAAAATGGGTATTTCTGAAATAAATCCTTAAACTCAGTTTCAAATTTGCGCAATGGATATGTTGGACTTTTATAAATGACTAAAACTCCTAAAGACTTATACTTAAACACGGCAAATTCGAATACTGAAGATGATAAATCATCGGAATTACTATAATATCGATGGCTAGTGCACTGACTTACATTCTCGAAAATTTCGTTTCTAACGAATATAAGAATGCCTCTTTTTGGTCTAGACCCGCTAGTTACAGACTGACAATCTAATCGCACTGCACTGGTGAATCCAGGTATGTCATACAACTCATTTGAGTATGTGGAAGCCTCAACAAAACAAAGAAGTGACGATTTCAGCATTAGCTGATCGGAGCAAACATCGTTAATATGGCAGTGTAAGCTTTCCGTGTTATGGAAAAATACGTTGAAATTTGAATTTTCAAACAGATTGTCAAAATTTGTTGTCAGTAATTTTCCGCCACGAAGATTTTGAAGCTCTTGTCCTACAACTGACTGAATGTCAGGTTTAGGGGGAGCAAATTGCCCAATAATAAAAAGGCCGGCCGCAGTAGTGGCTCTACTACAAGCTACATACAATGCTTCTCTTTGCATTCTTGAACTAGTGTGTACCACCACTTTGTTGTATGTAGCACCCTGAGCTTTGTGAATAGTTATACCTTCGGCAGGTATAATCGGAAATTGCTTGCGGTCAATAGTAATTTGCTCATTTGTATGGTATTGAAAACTTTTAATGGTTTTTTGAACTGGGGTCCAAGAAGGTTCGCCTTGATGGGGGCACTTAGCTCGAGCATTTACTCCTACACTGTCATCTAAAAATTGTATCCAAAGAACATGAGGCGAATTGGATGAACTGAACCCTATTTCCATCAAAATACCTGTAGCTCCATTGACAAGACCATCTGCTGTATCTACGTTGACCGTCATCATGTACTTTGCAGTGGTTTTCAAAATCAAAGTTGTAGATAAACCTTGAGTTTGAGAAGTTTTAAAATATCTAACAGAATCTAAGCACCGTTGCTTTGATTCTGAATTCAAATGTACTGCTTTTATTAAGTCAAGAGCTGTAGAAATATGCTGTTCAGTGGGAATCGAATTTAATTTTGCCGTATTAAAAGTGTTCGTTTCATCATTACTAAGAAAAAGATGAATTGCATCATCTGGTACCTCACTGGTATGACAAACTCGAAGTTTGAAAAGATCTATATCCTCCAACGACATTTCACCGGATGCCATGTTATTGAGAGCTAAAGCAAATGATTGATCCTCTCGCTGTCGCATTATCTCTGTGAGCTCAAAAAACTTAAAACCATCCCACAGAGAAGAACCATAAACAGCACTGTATGGATCATGCGAAGATGAAATGGATTGGAATATCCAACGATCTCCAACCGGACGTAGCTGCCTAAGATCGCCGAAAACAATAACTGAAATTCCACCAAATGGAGTTTCCCTGTTATTGAAAATTTGTTTTAAGCGAGAGTCCAAATAGGAGAACATCTTGGCACCGACCATAGAAATCTCGTCTATAATCAAAAGTTTAAGATCAATAAATCTTAAACGAATTGTATTTAATAAATCAGGGCCTAAATCTTTAAACGAAGACCCAGATTGGTTCACGGGAAGTGAAAACATAGAATGAAGGGTGGAACCTCCAATTCCAAAAGCCGCTTTTCCAGTGGGAGCACACAGAAGTATTTTTGCGGTGGTAGGGTTGCAGCCGGGTCGACGATTATACTCATGCGACATGGACTGATAAATTGCAGATATTAATCTACTTTTGCCAACACCTGCTCCGCCACCAACAAACTCATAAAAAGTTCTACCGACCTTTGCGTTATGCAAGACGTGGGAAAAATATGTTTTTTGTTTCAAATTTAATGACCTAACTATGGCTGCTAGATTTGCTGCTGAAATAATTGGCGGGAGCTTTATTATTCGGATGTTTTCCGAATCAACAATTTCATTTTCATTGCGATTCAAATTTAAAACATTTATTTCAGGATTAATGTCAGGAACTCCTAAAACTCTAAATTCCTCGTCTATCTCATCGTCCTGCCGATCTACCTCACCATTTTCTTCATTTTCCAAAGCCTTCCTAAGCGCGTCTTCTAAATCTTCTAAAACATTATACCTTTCAAATGTATTCCTAATGGCTTCTGAATTTGAGTTGTAAATATTTTCACAATCCTTTTCTACTAAGTCTACCTGTTCATCTCTCCACGGAAAATAAAGCATTACTAGTTCCCTAAAGTAGTTTTTTCTGTCTACATGCAGATTAAATTTTCTAAATCTTATTATGCATGGCTTGGTCCTTTCCCTAACAAAACCGCTCCTATCGCGGAGAGGAAAAGCCACATTCCTTCGGACCGCATTTTCATCAGCATCATCATCATTATTCATATTTTGGCGGGTAGTTTTTGAAAAACTATATTTTGCAGCGAAATCGGCTAAACACAGGCCTTCTAGACTATCTGGCCGTTGAATGTAGTGGTCTATCAAACCAACACAAAATATGTCTGTGGAGTCACTAGACATATTTTCTAACTGTTGTCTAGGTTTGAGAATTCGAACTCGATTCTCAGGAAGTGAAGTATTAATGTATACTTCTGCGTTGCTACTCTCAGACAACCGCATTCCGAGACAACAGTAAACGGCTTCCTGAGCGGATATCTCAGTGCCAGAAATAAATTTATGACCAATGTGCAGCATTCTCTCCCTTATAGACAAATTACCTCTCTGAATCTCATTCACGACTTCTCGCATTAGCTTCGAAATTCCCCTTTGGGCTTTATTAATATAATTTATAACATAGCTGCAGCATGCATAAGGGTCCAATATGAACTGGATATCTATGTTGGCCCTTTGCATTGACAGAATGTGTTTATTATAAGCATTCATTTGACGTGCTGCAAAAGTTCTCTTCAAAAAAATTTTTGGTTTTTTCAAACCAGACCTAAGAGCATATACGTAATCCTCGTAGGTGAGGCTCACTTGTTCATGTGATAGAAAATTTTCAAATATGCTCAAGTGACTTATAGAGTCAGAGTCAAATGGATAATTTAATACGTTCTCAATTTTCTTCAGATTATCGCGATGAATAGAAATGTTTAATGAGTCTTCAGACAATGGCCTTAGAATTTCTGTCTGGGGCATTGGAGGGTATGGGATGCCAAAGCGACAGAAAGATTTTCCGCGAATTTCACGATTGCATGTGTGCCCGTGTTTGTGTTGTTGATATATTATATACTGAGTTAAATCAGTATTTGTTACATCTGTTGTAACGAAACGATCAATAAAGGCTATCACTGGAGGAATAGATGCTTCATTGACAAAATCAACGACAGGCGCATCTTTTAACCAAAACATGCCGTGAATATGTGGAGATCCCCTTTGCTGAAACTCGACTCGCCAATAATATTTAATGACTGGATGCTCTCCAAAAATGCCTCCCTGCCTCTTCATTACTTTAAGTAATTGCCTATATCGAAAGTCAAAATACCTAGCGCAAGTAACAGGATCTGTTCTAATTAAACGGGCCTTTTCACTAAAGGTCAAATTCGACACATCAGCTTCTGTAATCTCTACTCTATCTACATTATTTTTAAGCAAGACAAGCAGCTCTGGCCATCTCGTCTCAGCAGCCGACAGGGTAATAAAAAAAGAAGGTAGACCGAATTGTCGAATCATGGCGACAACCTTCTTTTTTTCTGCTTCCCAGTGAGCAGGGGACGTGCGAATGCCTTTCAGGACCCTATAGCCTTCATCGTGGCGAATTAAGTTATTAATTTGCTCTTCATTAAGAGCGTTAGAAGCTGTTATGCCGTGAGGGCCGCTGCGCTTTCTTAAGCAAATCGAAGTATTATTTCGAATATTAATAAGCTCTAACTTCTTATAATTAAAGAACAATTTGTCAGTTCTGCAACCTCTTCTATCTACATTTCGAAGCTCGGATCTAACAATGGTTGTAAAACTTTGAGAAGCCTTTCGCTTGTTGCCAGCAAAAATTGTAGGAAATGCTAACTCCTCTGAGTCAGCATCGAGAATCATGTCTAGGGGTCTTTGGCCTTCACCAGGAGCTATGGTGATTCTCTGCATGGCAATACTTGCTACCTGGTTATTCTCAAGCAGAGTTTCTTGATCCCCTGGATTGAGCTCCTCTATTTCCACATCTTCTTCAAGATGGGCTTCATCGCGATTACTTCGCGCTAGTGCCTCCACTACTTCTGTGTCTGCTTGAGAAGCTATGAAAGAAACAGTATCGGATGTAAAAGCAGACATCCACTGTTCATTAATTATAACATTGTGCTTTCTATAAAGCTCAGTATTAACTAAGTACCTAATTGCATCCGCAATTTTTGCGGGCCTAATAGTTTCTGCAATAAAATTATGGCGATCTGCCATTCTACGCTTGAGGTGGAGCTGAACAACCTCTGCTTCATTAAAAGCGCGTGGAAGGGAAGTGACGATATTGCTGACTGGAATTGGAACATTAACTACAGCTCCTTTAATGGCACTTTGCCGTTCATAACCTATAGACTTAATTATCATAAAGGGAAGGCGAGGAGAAATAAGGCGTTCCTCTAATAAAGTCAGCCCTCTGAGACAATCGGGCAGTTCTGGAAAATCTAATCCATTTGTAATAGATGAATTGGGTTTTTTACCCAATTTAATAGTGCGGCTACATGTTTTACAAAAAGTATATGTGTCGTCGGAAGTAGGAAACTGACTTGATAGAGCTAAAATGTCCGCACTAAACTCGTTATGATCTTCAATAAAACCACGAGTTATCCTGTCTACTTGGTATGGAAACCATAGGCCTTTACAGCAAAGGCAAATTTTGTTGGGACCCTCCTTAACTGTTTTATTAAAAATAGCTATTTGAGCTTCTAAGCTACTTTGGCTGGGTACCAAATGTTCCTGTATGACTGTCGCACGTTCTTCTCTATTACGGGTTGCATTACGTCTATTTTCTGCTACTCTGTTTTCCCTATAGCTCCTATATTGACTAACTCTTTGACTAACACTTCTTGAGGCGTCAAATGCTGCTTGTCGAGCTAATAACCGCGCACTTCTTCGCTCTATCGTATTGCGCGATTGCTCAATTATTCTACGAATATAATTTGCTCTAACCTGAGATCTACTTAATCTATCCTGCTCTCTTTCTAAAATTCGGCGTTCGATGTCTGCCCTTATCTGCGAGCGCTGAATAGTATTTTGTCTTTGTTCATTTGTCCGATAGTCCGTATTACGTCTACGGTTCGACCGACGAAGAGTATCGGCAATCTGCTCTATCTGCCGAACCCCAGGTACTCTCCGACTAACTGTCCTATCTTCCGTATTACGGGCCTGCTCTAACGCCCGGATATCCCTATTTTGCCTAACGACTGCTCGCCGACGGGTATCGGTAATCTGCTCTACCTGCCGAACCCCAGGTACTCTCCGACTAACTGTCCTATCTTCCGTATTACGGGCCTGCTCTAACGACCGGATATCCCTATTTTGCCTAACGACTGCTCGCCGACGGGTATCGGTAATCTGCTCTACCTGCCGAACCCCAGGTACTCTCCGACTAACTGTCCTATCTTCCGTATTACGGGCCTGCTCTAACGCCCGGGTATCCCTATTTTGCCTAACGACTGCTCGCCGACGGTATCGGTAATCTGCTCTACTTGCCGAACCCCAGGTACTCTCCGACTAACTGTCCTATCTTCCGTATTACGGGCCTGCTCTATCGCCCGGGTATCCCTATTTTGCCTAACGACTGCTCGCCGACGGTATCGGTAATCTGCTCTACTTGCCGAACCCCAGGTACTCTCCGACTCACTGTCCTATATTCCGTATTACGGGCCTGCTCTATCGCCCGGGTATCCCTATTTTGCCTAACGACTGCTCGCGACGGGTATCGGTAATCTGCTCTACTTGCCGAACCCCAGGTACTCTCCGACTAACTGTCCTATCTTCCGTATTACGGGCCTGCTCTAACGCCCGGGTATCCCTATTTTGCCTAACGACTGCTCGCCGACGGGTATCGGTAATCTGCTCTACTTGCCGAACCACTGGTACTGTCCGACTAACTGTCCTATTTTCCGTATTACGGGCCTGCTCTAACACCCTTGCCCTTGTGTTTCGTCTAACTGATGAACGCCGAATCGTATTACTAACTTGCTGGCTTATTCTGTACTCCTCATTTGCTCTGCGATCTCTCTCAGAATTTAAATTTGCCTGTCTCTCCATCTCAACATATTCTTCATCTTCCCTATGTCTCCTATTTCTCAATCGGACATTTCGAGACCGCTGAGAGGCAGTCTGGCGATTAAGCCGTGGCATTTCGGACAGAATAGTATATAATATAGTAAATACAAATTTAATAAAATAAGTATTTTTATTATAAAATAAAAAATTAGTTCTAAGAATGCATAAAAATTATATTATAATAACTTATATTAAATATTATTGTTAATTAATTTAATTTACTTTTTATTATTTTTGATTATTAAAAATTACACAAATGTAGCGTTTTGTAATAAATGCATGCAATTAACAAGTCAAAAAAAAAAAGCCAAGCCAAAAAAGAAAAAAGCCGCAAATTACCCGCCAAATTTACATATGCAACTAACACTCAAACAATCACGGCCATGCACTTGTATATACATACATGTGTTATGTATGTACATATATAATACTTACAGCAAAGATTCCAGCAACGATTTTAATTGTTATTTTTTTTTTATTTTAGTAAGCCTACACATTTATTTAGTTGCACAATATAAAATAATTAATTATTAGCACAAATACAAAACCAGCTCCAGATTTCCCGCCTAAACACTATTGCACTACGGAGTCTCACAAACAAATATTTTAAGTCACAATCAAACTATCACTATTATACACTATTTTGATTATTATTTTAATTTTTAGTTTAATTATTATACTTTATCGTAATTAAAATTACGTTTTCAAATAATATTATTGTATTTACTTATTAACACAGATCAATTGTTGCAGCAGTTCGACTTCGCCTTTCAACTAAAACAATGAACTGTCAAAGTAGAGCGAAATAGATAGAACCTGTGCTCTCGCTTTTGCCACGCCACAGGTACACTGGTGTCAGTACTTATTATTCGGCAGCGCATACGAATAATATGAAACATTTGCCTGTTCAATAAGTGCGATCACACTGTGGTCAATAAGAGTGCGTGCATAGAAGTAAGCGAAATAGATAGAACCTGTGCTCTCGCTTTTGCCACGCCACAGGTACACTGGTGTCAGTACTTATTATTAGGCAGCGCATACGAATAATATGAAACATTTGCCGGTTCAATAAGTGCGATCACACTGTGGTCAATAAGAGTGCGTGCATAGAAGGCATCAGATGTTTTTGTTTTCGTTTGTTTTGGTTCTCTTGTATGTATGCGAAGTAAATTGTGCATATACATATGTATGTGCATTTATGTACCGCGGGCATGGTTTAAAATGCGTGGGGCTGCCGAGTGATTTCTGTATATTTGACCGTCATTAATAAAAGTAGTAATGAAGAGAACAATAGATTTATATGACAAACTGATTTTTCTATGTATGTACATACTTACATATATGCATATCGGTCGGCAAAATATACATATTCATTTTTTTTTTCTGCGTTAGTATTGACATTCTGGGCCGCGTTAATGTATGCATATGTTACATGTAGGCCCGTGAGATAGGGCACTGCTACATATATGTCAATGTATTGAGTAAAAATTTCTGAAGTGGCCCCCCTCATTTTTCTTGAAGTTGCGAATACTGCAATAAACATTCTCATTAAATAAATTGCGTATCAACAAATATATCTGTGAAATATTTCGCCGATATTCGATTGTTTATAATTTTTTTGGTAGTTGAAAATTTAGGTACTTTTTTATTTATTACAATATTCATTACAAATACAGTTCCTGTTGCAATTACACAATACTTGGCGAGGAATGCTACAATTAGTTATTCTAAATAATGACGCAGAAAAATTTAAAAAATGTTGAAAAAAACATACTTTTTCATTATTTTTTTATAAACAAATGCAAGAAAAATGGGTTTCTCCGCGCGGTTTTTTCTAAGTTCTTATCGCAAAATGTTCTGCATATTGTGGGCCAATGATATGTGGAAAAAAAATTTTGACCAACCAAAAGGAATTGCTTGGATACTCCAAAACACTTCCAAATTCCGATTTTGCTTGCGATATCTTTATAAACAAACGAAGCACAATTAATTATGTACAAAAATCGGGCTTTTGACCGATCGTTCCTATGGGAGCTATATGATATAGTCAACTGATTTTGATCAAATTTGGTACAGTGCTTAGGTACTTAAAAACAGATTCTAATGTTGCATTTGGTTACAATGACTTTATTAACAAACGAAATATAGCGAATTTTGTATACAAAAAGTTATTTTCGCCGATCGGTCCTATGGGAGATATATGATATATTCAACCGATTTTGATCAAACTAAGTACAGTGCTAAGGAACTATAAAAAACTTACGAATACCAAATTTGGTCCCAATATCTTAACAAACAAACGAAACACAACAAATTTTGAACAAAAATCGATTTTTTGGAAGATCGTCCCTATGGGAACTATATGATATAGTCAACCGATTTCGATCAAATTTGGCACATTGCTTAAGTGGTCTAAAAAATTTTCAAACGCCAAATCTGGTTACGATATCTTTATTAAAAAACGAAATATAGCGAATTTTTCTTTAAAAAAGTTATTTTGGCCGATCGGTCCTATGGGAGCTATATGATATAGTCAACCGATTTCAATAAAATTTGACATAGTTCTTAAATACCTTAAAAAAGATCTGAATGCCGAATTTAGTTCAAATATCTTTACAAACAAACGAAACACATCGAATTTTGTATAAAAAACGTGTTTTTTGACCGATTGGTCCTATGGGAGCTATATGAACTAGTCAACCGATTTGAATTAAATTTAGTATAGTGCTTAGGAACTATAAAAAACTTAAGAATGTCAAATTTGGTCTCAATATCTTAACAAACAAACGAAACACAACAAATTTTGTTAAAAAATCGATTTTTTGGAAGATCGGATCTATGGGAGCTATATGATATAGTCAACCGATTTTGTTCAAATTTGGCACATTGCTTAAGTGGTCTAAAAAATTTCCAAACGTCAAATCTGGTTACGATATCTTTATTAAAAAACGAAATATAGCGAACTTTTCTTTAAAAAAGTTATTTTTTCCGATCGGTCCTATGGGAGCTATATGATATAGTCAACCGATTTTGATCAAATTTGGTACAGTGATTGGGAACTATAAAAAACTTTCGAATACAAAATTTGGTTACGATATCTTCATAAACAAACGAATTATTCATCTAAAACTTATTTTTTTTGTCGAGGTCGTCTCAAACACCCCTATGGGAGCTATATAATTTAACCCCGATATCAAAAAAATAAAATAAACTTGCCTCCTATGGAATAATATGGGATCTAATGTGAAAGTTTGGTAACTCTAGCTCTTACCATCTCTGAGATCTAGGCGTTCACACGGACGGACAGACGGACAGACGGACAGACGGACATGGGTATATCGACTTCTCTATTCACCCTGATCATATTTTAGGTAACTTTGGGATGTCTCCGACGTCTCCTTCTATATGTTACATACATTTTCGGCTTGCACAAACTTAATATACCCTTGGACCATACGGTACAGGGTATAAAAAGCTACTTAAGTTAGTTTCTTTTTGCAGGTTCAAGATTCACCAACGGCGTAGATGCCAAATGAATCGGTCTTTAGGATCGGATCAGATTTTTTCTACAAAATTGGACGATGGCATGATTTGCTTATTATAAGGAATGATTTTTATCATAGTAAGCGTTATTTGCCTAAATTTTCTTACTGCTAAATAAGCACAAAAAAATATTTTCATTATAGTTACATCCAGTGAACAGTAAAGAGCTAAAAAAAAAGCTAAATTTGAAGTTTTTTAATAGATTTTTGGTTCAAAAGTTTGGCTTTTAAATATAAAAATTAATTTGTTTATTTTTTATTTTGGCAAATTTAGTCCACGCCTTAAACGAAATAGTTTTTATGAAACAAAGGTAAGTTGGCAACTTGCAAGTGATAAAAACTTGAATCCAACAACATTTTTCATTTCAGAAGAAGCTGATACTGCTCTCGAACCTTAGATGTGTTACATAAATACTATGATGAGATAATTCATGCAAGTGGAATAACGATCGAGCCAGGTAGATGTGCTTACCCAATATTAGATCGCGTAACAAATGCCTTGGTTTAACTTTGATGGTCTCGGCTTGTGCCAATCTATATGACAGCATTATCCTCAATTTATGGGAAAACCATCTCAATATTTCTTTCTGATGGAGTTGGTAAAGCGAAAATGGCTCAGAACACAAGTTGAATTAAGTGCTCAGAATTGCGAGTATTCACCATATCCCGACTCTGAGATACACAGAGTGCCAGAAAGCTGCAAGAGAAGGGACTCCACCAAATGATTGCCCAAACATGTATCTCATGTTCTGTTCAGAAGTTGGGCAGATGCGCCAAAATTTTATACGCAGCAAACACGCACCACCCAACTTAGTATTAACCAAAACTCTTGGCAGAATTGAAAAATTTGCCGAAAAACGTAAAAATAAAATTAATATTGAATTTAAAAATTATAACCAGAAATAAATAAATATTTATTTTTTGCTTGTTGTATCTAGACTGTGAATATGGATCAAATTAATAAAAAAAAATTGTATTGTACGAAAGCATTTGACATTTTTATTTACTTACATTTGGGGGCACCAACGGTTTGGAATGCCAAAATGAGTCGGTCTTTAGCTATTGTTGAGTCGCCAATATTTTTTGACAACTATTTAATAAGTAAACGATGTAATATTTTAAATATTATTTAATGTTTGTTTCGATAGTATGTTTAGTGTATTATATGTGTGTTTTTGTAGTACAATGTTTTTGTGTGTGTAAGTTTTATGTCAAGTCGCGAGCCGACTTGACAACGAGAGTTCAATTTGTACAATGTGTTTTGAGTATATATGTATGTAAGTTGTATGTCAAGGCGCGAGCCGACTTGACAACGAGAGTTAATGTTCTATACTGAATTGAGTGCGTTAGATGGTTCAGCTACTGACCATCTAAGCACAAAAACGATATTGTAAAAGAGCGGCTGAGTGCAAACAAAGCAAACAAGTGATAGTTGAGTTAATGTTAATGCACTCTTGCTACGCAGAGCAATGCCGCTTGTTAAGAGAGTGAGAGAGAAGTTTATGTTAAACTGCTGGACAAAGTGTTCATGTTAACAGCAGAGTTATGTTATGTCTATTGTAATTTGTTTATTTATTTGGCTGCTGGACCAAACATTCTCCCCCCGTTGGAAGATTAAGGCTTTCAACAGAGTCAGATTTTGGCAGCAGACACAATTTGTTGATAGCACGCTTAGCTGTTCCAGTAGGTGTTTTCAAAACTGCAACTCGGGCTACGCCATCATTGCCAGCGATCAGGTCAGTTATTCGTGCCAACGGCCATTTTAAAGGAGATGAATTCTCATCCTTAATGAGAACTATGTCGTTGACGGCAGGTATTGGTTTTGGTGAACGCCACTTGGAACGTTGTTGAAGCAAAGTTAAGTACTCTTCGCGCCAACGCTTCCAAAAAACTTGTTGTATGTATGATGCGCGCTGCCAGCGATCAAGTCTGTTGAAATTCAACTGGGTCACATCAGGCTCAGAGTAGGATGACATTGGCCCACCAATCAAAAAGTGTGCTGGAGTTAGGACATCCAAGTCAGCAGGATTCTCTGAAAGTGGAAGTAACGGTCGAGAGTTAATTACGGCGGATATTGTGCAAACGAGTGTGCGTAACTCGTCAAAACTAAGAAGAGAAGGTCCAACGGTTCGATGAAGATGATGTTTGGCAGATTTGACAGCAGCTTCCCAAAGTCCACCGAAGTGTGGGGATCTGGGAGGGATGAACTTCCAGTGGATGCTATCATCGAGACAAAATTTATGGAGGGCCTTCTGATGTTCAGCATTAAGAAACAGACGGCGCAACTCAGAGAGCTCATTCCGAGCGCCAACAAGGTTAGTTGCGTTATCCGACCAAATACTGGCTGGGCGACCTCGAATGGATATGAAACGCTGGAGTGCTGCAAGAAACGCTGGTGTCGATAGATCCTGTACCAGTTCAATGTGCACTGCCTTGGTTGTAAAGCATATGAAGATACACAAATAGCATTTTTGTGGCTGCTTGTTGCGACTATCAGGTTTGAAGTAAAATGGGCCGCAGAAATCCACACCTGTGACTGTAAACGCTGGGGAAGGATCCACACGCTCCTTAGGAAGATCAGCCATTATATGTTCTAACAATCGTGGTTTGGCACGGAAGCATTTTATACATTTGTTGACAACGCGTGCTACTGTATTTCTGCCACCAATGGGCCAATATTGCAATCTTATTGCGGCCAACAGAGCGCGAGGTCCCGCGTGCAAATTTTGTAGATGAAAGTGTTTTATAAGTGAGTTTGTAATAGAATGTTGTCGAGGTAGTATGATTGGATGGCGAAAGTCAAAACCAAGAAATGAGTTTTCCAATCGTCCGCCGACACGCAGAAGTCCGAAGTTGTCAATAAACGGTGAGAGTGAACCAAGGTTGCTCGAAGGTTTAACAGGTATTTTTGAACGAAGTGCTTTCAGCTCATCCCGAAAATGTGAATGTTGGACAGTTCGAAGAAGAAGTCGTGTGCCATTTTGCGTATCCGCTACAGTAAGACCAGGAGTTTTGATGCGATGTATGAATTTATATACGTAGGCAAAAATTCGTTGCATTATTGAAAATGAGTTGACGTATTTGCTTGCTTCGATAATGTCAGGTTGAGGCGAGTCTACAAGCAATACAGATTTACGAACTTCAAGCGTAGGCTTTTCCAAAAGGCACGATACTGGCCATTGCGTTTTGTCGAGTTGTAGAAATCTTGGACCATTGAACCAAAGCTCAGAAGAAATAAGCTCGCTTGGTGAAGCTCCTCTGGAAAGCAAATCTGCAGGGTTAAGTTTTGTGGGAACATATCGCCACTCCATAGCAGCTGTGCGTTGTTGTATTGCTGAGACTCTGTTGGCGACGAAAACATTAAACTTCGTAGACTCGTTGCTTATCCATGACAAAGCTACTGATGAATCGCACCAGCAGTAATATTTGCAAGAAAATAGTTGCATTTCTGACAATTCATGCATCAATTGTGCTAACAAGGCGGCTCCGCAAAGTTCAAGCTTGGGCACGGTGGTCGACTTCAGAGGTGCCACACGGGATTTGGAGCAAAGTAAGTGGGCAGAGCCTTCTCCATGCGCCTTAGAGACCAGGTAAATGCATGCGCCATACGCGTCAATGCTAGCATCGCAAAAACCGTGCATTTCAACAACGGAATTTGAAATGCTGATCGCACATGCTGAGCCAAGTAGTATTTAATGAAATCGGCAAACTCTCATCCCAGTCTAGTTTCTCTTTCCATAGAGTCTGCATGAACATTTTGGCCTTTGTAATGACAGGACCAAGTAAGCCAAGTGGATCATATAATCGAGCAATGGCTGAAAGTACAGAACGCTTGTTAGGTTTGTTTGATGAAACAATTGGCGAGAATGAAAATAAGAAATTGTCTGATGTAGGGTCCCAGGCAAGTCCCAGGGTTTTTGTAATATCGCTGCCATCATGAAATTTTAGAAATGTTTCCTTGTCCTCAGGCGAAATATCTCGTAGAACGGCTGGATCGTTGGAGCACCATTTACGTAGAGTAAAGTTCCCTTCAGCTAGCAAAGCCTTAGTCTGTCTAATTATTTCTGCAACGTCTTGAGTAGAGTTGCCACCAGTGATGAGGTCGTCTACATAGAAGTCTCGCAAAAGCGTTTGAGAGCCGATAGGATACGAGGATTGTTCGTCTATGGCGAGTTGATGCATTGCACGTATGGACAAGAACGACGCTGGTTTTGTGCCGTAGGTGACAATATCCAGTTTGTATACTTGCAGCTCTTCTTGTTCGGAATTACGCCACAAAATGCATTGAAAATATGAGTCAGATTCAGCCATGCGAACACATCGGTACATTTTACAAATGTCACCTGTGACAGCGACTGGGAAGGTGCGAAATCGTATCAGTGTGTTGAACAATTTGGCTTGAATGGTAGGACCAGCCATGAGTACATCATTTAATGAATATCCAGATGATGTTGCAGCGGATCCGTCAAAAACGACACGTAATTTTGTTGTGGTGCTGTCTTCCTTAAAAACGCAGTGGTGCGGAAGGTAATACTTGCAAAGATGACGAGAATCTGGGCTTACATGCGACATGTGATTCAATTTCAGATACTCTTGTATGAATGCTGAATATTGGGCTTTGATATGTGGACGCTTATCTAATTTGCGCTCCAAGTTTAAGAATCGCCGGTATGCTTGTTGATACGAATCACCTAATGATTCCATATTTAACTTGGCAGGCAAACGTACGCAATATTCGCCAGTAGGTAATCTCGAGTATGTTGACTTGAAATGAGTCTCGCACTCAATTTCTTCCTTTGTTGATAAGACTAGCTGGTCGCTGCAACTTTCGATTTCCCAAAATCGACGAACAAGATCATCTAATTCGGTAATTGACTCTGTCTCGGCTTGATTATTGATTTTTGCGTGTGATGCAATCAATGTTGTTCTGTGTGGTTTCTGGCAACTTCCAGATACATTATTTTGTAATGTAGGCAAACCAGGAAGTAGCTTAATTTGGCCAATGCATAACAAGTCATAGAAAAGGCCGGCTCCAATAAGTAAGTCAACGCGCTGAGCCTTATAAAATTCAGCATCAGCTAGTGTTATGTTAGAAGGAATGTTCCAGTATGAAGAGCCAAACGAAAAGCTTGGATGATTACACTGTCCAACAGTGAAAAAGAACTTTTCAAGTGACCTAGTGTACGTTGTAGGTCTTGACGAGTAGATCACGATAGCGTTTTTCAAAATTGTCTAACACCCCCAAAATCGGAAGTTATCGCTTAAAAACCGTTTTTCGGGTACTGCGATCACTCCCACTATCACAACGTCGCCATTTTTCGATTTTCGATTGCTTTACGGTTTTGGAAAGAAGAAGATTCAAGCTTTAAGATGATATACATTTGTTTATACTTCATACAAAGCAACTACGCGATTTTTCTAAAAGATATCTAAGATTTACACTTTTTTTTTCGTTTTCATATATATTTAAGAAAACCTCATCATTAGTTTTTGGAAAATTTAAACAATTTGGGAGGAATTTGCATTTAAGTGTAAAATCGCCTGCTGTACTATGACCTTTGTGGCACACTGTATGTAGATACATTACATATAATTGCATTGCATGTGCATAAAGAATGTTGTAAGTAATATTTGTAACAACATTTTTTATCTGCAGTTAAATTCTGCTCACAGACGCATGTCAACTAAGGTAAGTAAAAATAGCAATAATTTGTTTTTTTATTGTTTAAATATACATAAATAAATATGAACGCATTTATACAAAAATTGTTTTTTGTGCTCTATAGATACATTTCTTGCATCTATTAGTTGATGGCTATGGGGAATCAGGCCCGTCATTCCGTGCTTTGATATTTGTGTGAGATCTTGCACAAAGACGTTTTAATGGAGCTTTACATATGTATTTGGGGAAAAAGTCTCTAAGCCATTTCGAAAACTTTTGTGGCATTATATAAGGTAAGCATACTATACATTACGAAATTAAAAAAATAAATAATAATTAAAACTCTCTTTACAGAAGAAATACAAATTCAGTCGGCAATATTAAATCTCTCGGACAACAGCTCCCCAGAACGGCAACTAATGAACAAAAACTACCTTATAGTATTTTTAAGTAATAATAATTTTCTTATTTTAAGTTGTATTATAAATTATTTGTCATGTAATATTTTGTTTGATTATATAATTGTATTAATTTATGTTTATATGTTAAGATAATTTTTAATGTTTTTAATATAAATTGTTATTATTTTTGTTTAGTAATTAATTTTATTTATGTAACTTGTATAATAATAATAATAATGTTCAAATTGTAAATTTAAAGTAGTTTCATTTTTGGGCAGTATATTCCAGTCTGGAACAAAAATTACTAGTAAAATTAAAGACCATATTTACCAACCTACAACTAAATGCAAAGAACTATTAATTTTCTATATCAAATGGACTAGTTTTGAATTCGTTAGAAGCGACTTGTTACATTCTAATAAGCTGCTACTAGTTTTGTTCAATATGCGCCGGACCAGTTTGAAACCAGTTGAACATCATACCCGAAAATTCTAGTTGCCTGCAATGACAGCCCCATGTTAAACATACTAGAATTTTCAGAGCAAACATACTAGGTTTCGGACAAACAGTTGCACAACGGGGCGGTTCAAAACCAGTTTGCGACTGTAATGTTTTCCTGCAGGGACGTTACCTTGTCTTATTATACCATGGCTGAGTGCAAACAAAGCAAATAAGTGATAGTTGAGTTAATGTTAATGCTACGCAGAGCAATGCCGCTTGTTAAGAGAGTGAGAGAGAAGTTTATGTGAAGCTGCTGGACCAAGTGTTCGTGTTAACAGCAGAGTTATGTTATGTCTATTGTAATTTGTTTATTTATTTGGCTGCTGGATCAAACAATTATAATTATTTGTTAATTTTTATTTTAAAAATTATAACAGTTACGATCCCTGGTTTATTGCTGCGGTGTGGTTAATTTTACTTAAGGTGTTTCCTCCATTAGTTTTTACAAGTGACGTCAGCTGAACCGGAAAATCACATTGGCAACCAGCGCCTTCTTGCAAAATAAATTTCAAGTAGCAAATCTAAAACGAAATTCATCTCGATACCGATACCAAACAAATTGGCATTGGATCGCCGATTAATCAAGAAGCAAAATATACCTAATTCTGTTTTTACATAATGAATACGTTTCCTGAAAATTCCCGTAAAACAAATTCGCGTAAAAAAAGATACAATATCCATATAAAAGTAGTGGATTGCTTCTTCGTTTGACAATCCAAGTAACATGTAAATGAATGTGAAAACATAACACAGCCACACAAAAAAATAATTTTTTTCGGGTCTGGAGGTCAGACCATGTTTACTGAACGTTTTCGGGGTCGCTGAATCCGAATCCAAGGTCCAAAAAACCCCAGTACGTCAGGATTTCGTCATAACCTTAAAAACTTCATAACATTTTTTATTCCGAGTCCGATATTGTTGTTTAACGCTTCAACTTTTTGACTTAAGCCGTATATTGAACAAAAATGAATTAAATCCAATTTTATATGAGGTTTTTTGAGGTTATGGGGCTTTTCGGACCTCGGATACAGCAACCAAAAAAACATTTAATAAACATGGTCTGACCCCCGAATTCGAATAAAATTTTGTATGAGGTTTGTTGAGGTTATGCCAGATCCCTGACGTGCTGTCGGATTCGGATTCAGCGACTCCGAAGACATTTAGTAAACATGGGCTGGCCTCCAGACCCGAAAAAATATTATTTTTGTGTGGCTGTGTAATTAGTTATTAACCATTGATCTTTTTGAGCAGATGCATAAATAATTAAACGCAAATGTTTATAACTGCTTATAGAACAATCTTTAAAACCAGATAGTCAAAAGTCCAAAGTCTGTAAAAGAAGATTAGTTTATACTCTGAAATAATACAAAATTATTAAGTTATTTGTTTTAACTGGCATCACTGTATATAAAATGGTTCATCATTAATTTTCGTTTTTTTTAGTGTGACTTGCACATTTCTATTCGTAATAATTTGGGTATTCACGCTTGCTGTTGTGCACTTTTGCAACAAGAAAATGTGAAGCATTGCGTTTGAGTCCTCAGCTCTACATTTCCTCAACCCAGAGACTTGTGTTTTGGATCAGCGTTTATAAAACACGTTGTTCAACACTAAAACAAAGCAACGAGTCGACAATACTGTCATTTATTTTTACCTTAGATTCCAAATACAGGCAAGCTTTGTATTTACTGTAAAATAAATCAGTATAAAATAAAGTCTAAAACCGTAAAGAGCCGCTCTAAAAAATTTAAATATAAGAATATTATAAAAAATAAAAATGGTGCTTCGTCTCGCAGATTTGGAATATTTTAACGACTATGAGAAACTTATTGTGTTCTCACTGGACTCTTTTGGATCCCCCGCTGGTGAAGACACAATCCTTCTGATTGTAAGTATGGCCATGGAAGTGGAAAAGGAGAGCATCGCCTCAGACATCGAAGGAGCCATCTTTAGATTGGTGGCACTCGGTGCTCTATCCACAGAAGGAGGTGGATTCAAGTTGACCGCTATGGGTAAGTTTATATTATGATACAAGTTGGAGTTTTTTAAGAAACTTTTTCATTGCAGGCGTTCGGTTGTTCCATTTGATCATTTTGAACATGGAAAATATGCAACATTAAGTTACACTGTTTGTTTTTTTGGTTATAGGTAAGCATATAAGTTTATGCTTTGGGTAAATGCATTTGAAGTATTCCAAGAGCTATCCTTCCAAATCCCCAAATAAGTTTTTGGAAGTAGCGACGTAGTTTTTAACGTCGATATCTTGGAATGCATTTGCGCAAGTTTACGAAATGCATTTATTTTCTACATATTTACTAATTTAGTCAAAACATTCGCAGTTCTTCGTCGCAAATTATAACATGTTACCCACCTGAAGCTCCATAATGTTTAAATTACCCTGAAGCAACTCAGATGGTTCTTCTTCAGTGGATCGGACAGAAAAATCGACGGTTATCCTTTACATACATTTTCTTAAAAAAAATTACCAGCAACATATAAAAATAAAAAATGTAATTCAGTCGCGGCGGTGTCTGACAGTGCAATACTCTCTACCTTTCTTTTCAAAAAAAATTTTGTTTCAGATTACTTCAAAGAACTTTCCAATTGAAACCCATTCTACATCCACAAAAAATGACTGTCACTTGTCTACGTCGATAAGCCCGAGACAATTGAACATCTGGAAATCAAGATTCGAAGAGTTATTGGAGAAATAAGTTACCAAATACTGTGGAAAGTTTTTGAAAACTGGTATTCCAGATTGGGCCTTGTGCAATGACCGAAATCATATTGAAACATTAATGTCATAAAATATTCTATCCAATAAAGCCCGTTTTATTGATATTAAAAATAAGTTTATTTGCTTCGAATGCCATGATTTATCCTTATATATTCCCTTCCTGACGTATCGATCTGCTCTATATCAGATCTTATGATCAGGGAATTATTTCATAACAAGAAATTTAGATCTCTTCTCCCAAGTTGGAAGACTTGGGCTGATGGCAGCCCCTGTGGAAGCCCCCGGTGGCAACAATTGTTCACGGATGGATCCAAAACTGAGCAGGGTGTAGGTGTTGGAATCGTTGGACCGCAATGGGCATTTGGCCCAGAGTCTTTCAAGCGGAGATTCATGCCATAGAGATCTGCGTTCTTAGTAGCCTTCTCCAGGGAACTAGGGGAGCAAACATCTGCATTTATTCAGATAGCAAAACTGCTATTACGTCATTGTCATCCTGGAGCATCTCGTCCAGGATGGTTAAAGAAAGCCATAACTACCTCCAAACCCTGTCCGCCCGGAACAAAGTCGTGCTATGTTGGGTTCCTGGACACTCGGTAGTGGATGGTAACACGATCGCTGATGATCTAGGATGACAGGGTGCCTCCACCCCGACTACATCTCCTGCGCTGTTTGTCAAAGCCATCATAAGCGCATGAGCTGCAGGAGAACATAGTAGATAATGGTTCTCCCTTCCGGGGCTTCGTCAAGAAAAAGTGCTTTTCAAACCTCTTGATGCGATCAAGACAAAAGGTCTTGGCAGAGCATAAAAGGCTAAACCTTCTGGTAGCCTACCTATCTGGCCACCACACTGTTAGATATCATATACAGAAAATTGGCCTATCAGACTCTTTAGAAGAAGATGAAACCACCAAACATATTCTCTGTGACTGCCGAACGCTTGTATGGGACAGAGTCTTTTGCTTTAACTTATGGGTATGGTACAAAAGATCTTTTGGTCGCAGTGCCACATCTCTCTGTAAGGAACCCTTTTTCGGAAAAGAAAAAAAAAAATTATGATTTGAGCTTTTGTAACTCCAATAAAAACACCCTTTATAGGAGGTTACTGCAGCTTACTTTACTCTCTGTGGTATCACTTAAGAGTCAGTTTCTCATAAAAAACTATCTTTTTATCTGCTTATAGTATATTTATTATGATGTTCGCGGTTTAACATAGTTTCAATAAACGGGTAAAATTAAGAGGAGTAAGTGATTGGCCCAAATATCCTGGTCTAAGGCAGCAATCAGAATGGCTTTCAGGCATTACAAAAAAAATGCCTTGACAACAGTGGTGTTTCCGGGACGACAAGTTCGTAGAAGATAAGCCAGATAGATCGTCTGCCTTGTGGATTGCTGCTGGCTTCGAATGCTTTGGCTCGGCTTTATCGCCATGGGAGACCCTACTGCCGGAAGCGCCCTTGGGATTATTGCACTTACTAGACCCCCTCACCACAAATCATTTGGCAATCTCCGAGGAAATAGCGCTAATAATTTTTAATATTGATCTACAAAATCTTATCAAAGTTGAATTACTCGTTCTGGTCAGGTTTATCAAAAAAAAGAACACCCTTTATGTCGCCAACCTCTTCAGATGCATTAGTTCCATATGAGAATTAATACAGAATTGCTTTATATTTCAAAAGGCAACTTTCGATAGATATTTTGAAGCTGCTTATATTATACCACAGCAAATATATAAAGTAAAAATATTTTTCTTTCATATGCAGTTTATTTTATGTAAATATCTTTATTCGTTTAGAAGTTGTAAGGTTTGCAATACTTTTTGCCCTGTCATGCCGCTGTGCAAAATGAACAAACCCATTGCAGAGGCACAAATGCAAAATTGCCAGACTAACTGCCGCTCTAATAGCTTAAAAGTTGAGCAAAAATGCAACACTTTTCGTTGTCAAGCATGTGCATTGGGCACAAATGTATATTTTATTTTAGTGCACGTGCACTTTTGCACTTATGCCCAACAAAGTGAGTAACTAAAAGTATTGATTCAGAAGAAGGCAACATTGCCAGACTAAATGCCGAACTAATGGCTAAACATTTTTGCAGAAATGAATCACTTGAAGTAGTCTAGAGGTACATTGGTCTCATATGCTTATATTATTTTAGGGCACTTTTGCACTTATGCGCAAGAAAGTGCGCAAAGCATAAAAGAATGCCCGAGAAGTAAATAGCAAAAAGTGCCCAAGCATTTTGTCTTGCATATCCAAGCTGCATAGTAGGCTAAAAACAATTTAAACTTAACATTCATCACAAAAATTATTGAACTTAATAGGCGTCTACCTAAAACTTCAAGTATTATATAAATTCTCGTATAGAGAGCTGAAATATTCATAGGAAAATATTGGCTCCAAAAAAAAAGTATAAGTCCAAATTGATTTTGAAACTTTACGAAATGGCTATAATGAGTATTTTATCGCGCATGCGAATTATTTCGCCATTACTAAAATTTACCAAAATTCCGGTGAATTATCAAAAACGTTGGCTCGGCTCCAATCTGGCCTCCATGTTACGACCATTGTATGAGGCGGCTAATCCGGAAATACTGGGCAAGTATGAATATATACGCGAGACCAATGAAAATTCTCTGAAGTTATTGAACCAGTATTTGGAGTCACTGAGCCAGAAAGAATATTCAAACATTGACAATATGAAGTATCTGAAGTTCTATTTGCGCGGCACTGAACCGGGTGAGATTTTTCGCGTTGTGGAGATCAAAGTAGATGAAAAAATAATCAACCCCGAGGAAATGATACAGAATATCTTGAAGACTTGTCGATTTAGTGAGGCTACTGAAGTTAAAGGCAAGGAGGAAGGTGGAGCGGGAGTCGGAGCCGGAACTGGAGGTGAAGCTTTAGCCGAAGCCGAAGCTGGATCTGGAACTGAAGCCGTAGCTGGTGCTGAAAATGGAGACGGACTAGGAGCTGGAGCTGGAACTGTAGCTGGAACTAAAGCCGAAGCTAGAGCTGTAGCTGGAACTGAAGTCGTAGCAGAAGCTGTAGCTGGAACTAAAGCCGGAGCAGGATCTGCAGCAGAAAATGAAGCCGGAGCTACAGCCGGATCCGTAGGTGTAGCTGAAGCAGCAGAAGCTACCGACTCCCAACCAGTTATAAAATTATATAAGCATTTGGCAAAGCAGCCCAGGACTCTTAGTGCTCCGGTGACCAAATGGATAGAAGCAGCTACCGATTTAGCCAGACGCCGCCTGGAGAAGTTTGATGAATTACAGAATCTGGTAAAAATTAAGGAACAGTGGCTTATCATACAAATGGAATTACATAACCTAGAGTACGACTATCGTTGGAACATCAAAAGCTATTATCATTGCCTGGAGTTACTCAACCAATTGGCCATAGCTCTGGCCGAGAATCCTGAAGATAATGTTGAGGAGGCGCTTTTCGGTGAAAGTACGCCCAAACTCTGGCTGGGATACATCAGTGCCGTAGCTTTATATGAAAAGTACCTTTGGTTGGGTCAGCACTATGAGCACGACTTGTCCAAGTTATTGAATGGCATGAAAATCAAGCGTCACCATTTTGTGCCCACCAAGCACGCCAGGCAATATGCCATGCAACTCTTTGGGGTAATTCAAGCTGTCAAGGATTGCGCCTTACCAAATACCCTTCTGACCACATTGCCGGAGAACTTGCAACAACACGAGCTGATGATTGTATCCACAGTTAAACAACCCAAGCTCAACTTGATAGGACAATTTGTGGTGCCCTCTGCTGTGTCTGGAAGAGAGTTAATAGAATTCATTAAGAGCAATTTGGAACTATCTCGCGAGCGTCAGACAATGTACGAACAGGATACGCTTTTGGAGCAGGAGTTGATAGCTCAATGCAAGGAGAGATTACATTTAAAGAATTTAACCAAAGATGACTCGGTAACCCCAGATATGATGATTTTAACGCTGTGCCACTTGCTCGAGGCTGAGCCAAAGACCTTTGAACAAATTTCAGTTCATGTTACCAAAAAGTTTTCGATTTTAACCGATGGTATTTTGTGTCTACCCTGGGATTTTATGTACCAGACTGCTGTCCTGAATGATGACTTGGCAGATCGTTATTCTTAAATAGTTTAACAAAATTTTGATTAATTAAATATTAAGAACATTCGATAAATATGTTCTTTTTTTTATGGTTATTGACAGTCAAGGAACTTTTTTGGGGTGTGGAAATCGGGAAAGGAGCTGAGCGAGATGGGCATCATCTTTTAAGTGCTGCCAAATTGTAGAGGCTTACTGTGAAGCAGGTGCGGATCTAGGATTTCGTCTTGGCGGGCTCTTTACTTCAAAGCGAATCGCAAAAGACTCAACACATTTTTTACTACTTTAAGGGGGGTGGGGGCCAGTTCTTAACAATTACCCTCCCATGGATCCGCCACTGCTTTTAACACATACAGTGTATGAGAGCCTAGTCAGTAGAAGCATATTCCTCTTTAGCGGACACCGAACACAGTAATTAGACAGGAAAGCTAAGCGTCATTTGCAGGGTCAGAATTGGCTCACCACCTCAGGATTTGGCGATATTTGGGTCTATGTACCCTAAAAACGGGTTCTTATTCCTACTTTGATGACATTGAGCAAGATAAACAAGATTTGAGAAAGTAGTACGAAAAGCAGGGACGGATTAAAGGAATATTTTAATCTGGATTAAAAATGCTTAATATTGGACACCGAAAAGTTTTAAAAAAATCTAGAAAGGTACTCTTAATTAGCAGGGGATGGAATTCCTATATTCGGTGGATGATCTAAATGGGCCCTACGACAGATGGATACGTATTACATTATGACTTTCAAAAAGATTCGATCGAAATCAATCTTTATTATTACTACTGCATGTAGTGTCAAAAAGTGACGTAGATCGTATTGTAATATACGATTCCATAGGCCAGAAACCATTTCATGGTATTACAATACAAAGAAGGATCCAAAGAAAACTAAATTAGTTGGAAAACGTCTAATTTGGATGATTTTGATGGTAATTAATCGTGGTATTTTTATCATCGTAAAGTATCGGTTTAGGAAATACCCTCACAATGTAGTCTGAGGTCCTACATGCTATATGGTCACGTATCAGTTTAGGAAATCCTTTCACAATATAGTTTGAGGTCCCACATGCTTTTTATCTAGTCACATACTATCTTGATCAAAAATTTCCCGAGTTTTTTTTTAAGAAAAAAAATAAACTTTAAATCGGGTGATTGAGGACGCCACACGTTGACGATTCCGGAAAGTTTTTGACTAAGATAGTGTATGCACAGGAATATAGTAAATTATATAACATTCGGTACCATATCCAAAGGATCTACAGACAGTGCAGAAGCTCCAAAATTTTATTTTAGGGTTGCAAAATATTGCCTCTCTCAGGCCTAAATCTGCTTGAGAATACCTTAGAGACGCCATCTACAAACATTTTTGTTATCCTAACGTAGAAATGCTTTATGGCGAAGCGTATCTCTCTAGAAATCTTTTAGCTTTAGTTCCTTGGACATAATAAGGATTCGCATGGTCCTTCTAATACGCGTTTATTTATCCAGCCTAGGCAAAAAGCTAATCTGCGGCAGCCCTGTCAGCTGTTTTGTATCAAACAAAATTCATTTCGTAACATGGGAAATCTACCAATTTATCGAAAACAAAGTACGTTATCGATAAGAATAATTAGTATCGTTGCTTAAGTTTTCTTAAAGGCAATTTCCACTGAGCACAGCAAAATATTGAATATATATCAGGACATAATAATATAGGAACATTTCAACAAGATGTTGCAATGATGTTGAAACTTTCGGAACGACAAATCCATACCTAACAACTTCGACATAAAATTTTAGATGTGCCCCAGAATACAATATTTCCAAAAAGAAGATATAGGACATACGATGCGGGGTAGTGCTGAGAATAACTCAACGTATAGTACAGTCGACGAAGGCTCAAAAACATCAGCTGAAAAAAATACTTAATGGATGAAGCTTTCACGGACCCTTAGGGAAGGCGCTGCCACGCTTACTACCCAACAAATACGAAATCTCGGCTTTAAACCTAGGAAAAGGTCTCTAACAATACCTGGAAGTTTCATTCATTAAGTATGATCCTTCGTTTACTATATTATCTTGTAACCCAAACATTTTTCTCTCAGTGTATTGCAATGTGCACCTGTGTAGGAGTCCTGCGTAAATCGCCAACAAATGTCAAATGTGAAAATGTCAAAATGTCAATTGATGTTGATTCGATTAAATAACATCTGTCAAATACACAACGACAAACCCAGCGACATTTATAAAACGCCCACCACAGACCCGCCACCCCTCACAAGGATCCCACTGTGAGCTCCTCCACGCAGTTGTTGTTGTTGTTGGGGCTGCACCTGCAGTTGACTTGGCTTTCGATTGCCGTTGAGTGCTGCCAATATTTATTTGCCATGTTTAGCAGTTGCAACAACTTATTTATGCAGTTGGCAACGCCTGGCAGAGGAATGAGGAATGACTGTCAGGACAGGGTTGTCGCTTGCTCCCGGCTGTCTGTGCATTGTCAAGAAAATTGCTTCACATGTGAGAATGTGTTGTCCTTGTTGTTGTTGTTGTCCTTGTTGTTATCCTTGTTGTCAAATGCAAGTTCAGTTGTAATGGCGTAATAGAAAAATCGGTGTAAAGAACTTTTCTAGCATGCAGCTGACATAATGTCAACATGTTGCCAGGTTGCAGCAAATTGGTGGATAAGCTGATAAGGCATAACTTTAGGTGCAACGGTGAATAAAATCCCTAATGTTAGGAAAGCGTGATACCAATCTGGTATTTAAAATATCGAGAATATAGAAGTCGACACAGATTATTCGATACCGAGACACTTAATTCGGTTTTTGAGCGAATTATTTTACGCGAATTTAATTTAACAATTTCATTTGACAACCAATTCTTTAATAATATCCTGAACAACTCCAATAATCTATACATATAATGCTCAGTTTCGTTAGTTATACCATTCATATCTCAAGAACGGCTAGGCCGATTTTGATGATCTATGGTTTGTTAGATTAGTCTGCACCCTACTACTTAACACAATATTAAAATAACGGAAAATGCGCATAAGCAGAAACCAACCGCGAAATGCGCCAGATATCGACATAAATCGAAAATTCTTATCTGCTTGGCAATTTGCGCTTCTTTTGGTAAAATTTCAGCTTGATAGCTCTAATAGGCTCTGAGATCCTTTGTTTCATATGGACAGTCGGACAGGCAGACATAGGTATATCGACTCCACTGTTAATGCCAGGTGCAGATCCAGAATTGGCGTCTTGGGAGTGCATATAAATCAGAGTTCCCTTTTGACTGTCAACCCATTTTTCCAACGTTGGAGTGGTCCGGACCCGAAAACCTCCCATGGATCAGCAAGTGATTCTTCTTTTTCTATGGCGCAACGAACCCAATGTGGGTTTAGGTCTGTATCGGTCGCCTCCATTATCCGTGGCTTTTCTAATATTTTCGTAGTCATGGGGTTTGAAAAGGAAATGACGGCTGACTGGGCCTTCGACTCCCGTGCAGATGTCCACTTACGCTTCTATGCAAAACGTCCTCAAATGCATATCGCCTGAGGGGTCGCCTTCTCACATTAGGGTATAATTAGGGAAAAGGGTATCCAGGGGCTAATCAGAGGGTACCTAACGTAAAGCTGGAGGTTGTGAGCTACTTGGATCGGCCAGTTAGGTAATCGTCGCTGGTCACTCCCGTGTGTCAATCAGACAACTCCCTCCCGGCTAGGCGTGAAGTGGGTCGCCACGCCCCCGCCCCCCAGGAGAGACCGACCGCGGCTGACGCCTCGTCTTACTACAACGGAAATACACGAATGCTGAATGTAAAAAATTATATGAGGGAATGAAACGCATACTGTCGAAAATAGAATAAAAGAGAAATACATTTTATTTTATGTTGTCTACAATTGTCTCGGTTTAGAAATAGATTATAAGCGTTAGGCGTATATTTGTTTGTCCAATCCAATGAAGAAGAATGATCTGACTGACTATTTTGAAGCTGTGTAGGACCGACATAGTAAAGAATTATAGAGGCTAAATAAACTGAATGATGTTGATTGAATAAAGAATAAGCATGCAGGGAGGCAGAGCCCCCTAATAGTAATTGATATACCTGCGATAGGAAGTCTCTGGGCCCTTTGGACTTGTAATTTTTGAAAACGGATTCGGATTCAGCTACCCCAAAACAAAACGCACATTTTCTCTTTGGGTCTTAACTCCTAATGATAGATCTTCTTTTAAGCGAATTAAAAATATTCAACGAATCCATCAAATCGAAGAGCTCCAGTTGGGTAGTGTGTGTAAATTTACGTCTAGAAACTGCGAATAATTTGACTAAATTAGTAAATATATTATAATAAATAAATGCATATCGTAAATTTGAAGCCGCAAACTGCGATTGCCAAGTAAGACGGTATATCGACGATATAAGCTACGTCGCTATTTCCAAACACTTGTTTAGGGATTTGGAAAGATAGTTCTTGGAATACTTCAAATGCATTTTCGCAAAGCATTAATTTATATGCTTACCTAAAACCAAAAAAAAAATTAAAAAAATGCATTAATGCAATACTTAAATAAGCATCCTTTCGAACACTCGATCCCCTGCAATAAAAATGTTTTTTAAAAAACTCCAGCTTGTATCATAATATAAAATTACCCAAAGTGGTTAACTGGTAATGACCTCCTTCTACGGATAGAGCACCGCGTGCCACCAAACTCTCTATGGCACTCGTGACGTCATTGGCAATGCTATCCCTCGGCACATTCTTTGCAAAGCTTACAATTTCCAGGATTATGTCTCCATCAGCGGGGCATCCCAACGTATTGATAGCGTCGATTACCAATTGTTCGGAGCTGGTAAAATCATTTAAATCTAGTTCCTCTTGCAACTCTTCAGCCATTGTTTTTAATTTAAATTTTCACTTCAACAATCATAAAATTATTATATTTATTCTTTTCAGACGTTTACTCGTATAGAGACTTTATGTAATACTAAGCTTTGTTCTTACACAAAATGCAAAGCTTGCCCGTATTTGGAATCTAAAGTAAAAATATATGACAGTATTGTCAACCCGTTGTTTTGTTTTAGTGTTGAACAGCGCGTTTTATAAAAGTTTATCGAAAACTCAAGTCTCTGGGTTGAGGAAATGTAGAGCTGAGGGCTCAAACTCAGTGCTTTACATTTTCTTGTTGCAAAAGTGCACAACAGCAAGCGTGAATACCCAAATTATTACGAATAGAAATGTGCAAGTCACACTAAAAAAAACGAAAATTAATGATGAACCATTTTATATACAGTGATGCCAATTAAAACACATAACTTAATAATTTTATATTATTTCAGAGTATAAATTAATCTTCTTTTACAGACTTTGGACTTTTGACTATCTGGTTTTAAAGATTGTTCTATAAGCAGTTATAAACATTTGCGTTTAATTTTTTATGCATCTGCTCAAAAAGATCAATGGTTAATAACTAATTACACAGCCACACAAAAATAATATTTTTTCGGGTCTGGAGGCCAGCCCATGCTTACTAAATGTCTTCGGGGTCGCTGAATCCGAATCCGACAGCACGTCAGGGATCTGGCATAACCTCAACAAACCTCATACAAAATTTTATTCGAATTCGGGGGTCAGACCATGTTTATTAAATGTTTTTTTGGTCGCTGTATCCGGGGTCCTAAAAGCCCCATAACCTCAAAAAACCTCATACAAAATTGGATTAAACTAATTTAATTGGTATCGGTATCGAGATAAATTTCGTTTTAGATTTGGTTCTTGAAATTTATTTTGCAAGAAGGCGCTGGTTGCCAATGTGATTTTCCGGTTCAGCTGACGTCACTTGTAAAAACTAATGGAGGAAACACCTTAAGTAAAATTAACCACACCGCAGCAATAAACTATGTGAAAAACATGTGAATACGGAATAAGTTTATATCATTCTTAGTTTCATTTTATAACCCCAATATATTATCAACATTAGAAAATGTTGCTATCCTTATCAAGCAAATTCCTCCAATTTGTTTAATTCTTTTTTTTTTAATAGTCAAAAAGTCGATACCGATAAGGTATCTATTCTTCTATTTGGGGAGCAACGAATCGGTATCGTGTTCTACATAGATTTATTTTATGGATGAATCCAATCGAATCTGTATCGAGTTTTTTGGAATACTCAATAATTCGATTATGTTTTTTTTTCGGTATCGAGCATCCCTGAAATATACCCATAACCACAGGAACGATTTGAAGATGCCTTAAAAAATTGCAGCACTGACCATTTTTTTTTATTTTACAATCTTTTCTTCAAATCGCGATATCTCTAAGGCACTTTACTGATTATATCAAAATACCACAGAAAAATACTAATAGAAAATACTACTTTACTCATAAACTTAGTATTTATTTAGTATACTTAGTATTTTACTTTTAAGTACATTTTACTTAACGAATGTAGCCTGGTCACATCACCAAACGTCAAATTTTTGCATTCGTCATCGCGTCAAGACAAATAATTACGAATATAAAAAAATTTTAGACATGTCTGGATCAGCGCTACGTCGACTCGCTGCTGACTATAAACAGCTGCTACTTGATGCACCCGAGGGCATCTACGCTAGTCCCATCACCGATGCAGACTTCTTTACATGGGAGGCGCTCATCACCGGACCGCATGGTACATGTTTCGAAGGTGGCGTTTACTCGGCCGAACTCGTTTTCCCGACCGACTACCCCATGAGACCACCGGAAATGCGATTCACTTGTGACATCTTTCATCCCAATATCTTTTTGGATGGACACGTCTGCATTTCCATATTGCATGAATATGGCGATGATCCCTTGGACTACGAACTGGCCTCGGAACGTTGGTCTCCAGTGCTGACCATTGAGAAGATATTACTTAGTGTGCTCAGCATGTTGGCCGATCCCAATGTCGATTCTGTGGCAAATCTTGAAGCGGCTGTGATGTGGCGTGATAATCGTCAAGAATTTGATGGAATTGCTCAACGTTTGGCACGTAAGACTCTCGGACTAAGGAACTAGATGACGTTGGAGGATTTGAGCCACAAAGTAACAACCAAAGGTGTTTTTTTCAAAACAATTAACTGGTTGCCGCCATTTTGAGTTACTGTTGATTTGCGCCATCTTGTTTCTTTTATAGCTTGATTATATCAGATTATTTATATAATGCTACAGCATCTGACGCAGTTGCTTACACTTCCATTAAAAACAAATTATGTCGCTCTTAGCACATAACAAAAATAATTATATAAGTATGTCATATATCACTTGGAACCAGAGGTTTATGGAAAGAGGGTTTCGTGTCCAAAAAAATGCGGAATCCCTATAATAATTTTTTTATTTAGCACTTAGTGCATATATGTTATCAAACCATTCCTAGGATTTGCTGAATGGCTAAACAATCTTTAAATTTCATTATCAATTTTAGACTTATATTAAGAAATAGCCAGTTCGCATCAAAATTAGCTTTAATTTGAAACTAACTCATATCTCCAAAGTTACAGCTCTCAAGTGGGCTGAACGTTTTTTTAAGCATGCATATTACATATAGTAGTGCTAAGTGTACACTGTAAAACAAAAATCTTTGGATTTTAACAACAAAATTTAACAACTTTTAGATAAACATTCAATTGAACTTACACAGAAAATGTACGTTAGATTTCAAGTAGTTCAGCACTGAAAAATATACCCACATAAAATGGGAACAATTCGGAAAATAAAGATAATAATGATAAATAATGATAATTGCTTATACATGAATAGGCGCAAAGCAAGTTCCAATCTGGATAGAGATGAGACGGAAGAGGTAACAGCAGCGACAACCTGCTAGTGCAGCCAAATTCACCTGGTGTTCATATTCAAGGAATACCCAAAGATGGCAGCACTGATGAATCAGAGGAAGAGGACAATCTGGACGATCACTTGCCGCAAAGTGTTAAAGACAATCGGATTGTACCAGAGAATGAATACTGATTCGGAAAATTAATGAAATGGTGGCGTGATTGATATTCGCTTATACATGAATCGGCGCAAAGGAAGCTCTAGTCTAGATAAAGATAAGACGGCAGAGTCTTAGCAGGCAGCTGTGGGTAATAGCAACGACAACTTGCTAGTGCAGCTACATTCATCAGGTTTTCAATTTCAGGAAATATCCGAAGAGACTAACGAAGAGGATAACGACGATCGCTTGCCACAGAGCGATATAGTTAATCGCAGGTTCCCAGACGACGATTATCATGGTAGACGGAATCAGCGCAAGCGTCCGTGCTTGCTTTTAAAAGCAAACGTTTTTATCCACTTCTTAGCTAATCCTTGGTCTTCCTGTTTCTTTATAAGCCTCCATAGCCGCACGGTTTCACGATACCCATTTATCAGTTGTTCTTGTGAAAATCGTACTCATCCATTTTTGTACGAATTTTTACGTTTTGTTACATGAACTGATAAATGAATCGTTAAAACGTGCGGCTGTGGAAGCTTATAATGAATAATTTAATTTCAATATAATCCTTAAAAATATTTATAATAAAAGGGGCCATTTACTGGATTGAATAAAATCGACCTATAAAGTCTGTGTTTCTTTTTTAATACCCTGAACTTAAAACTACAAAGATTATACCTGATTTGCGCAATGGATGTACCTGACAGAAGGAGGCGCGGCAGACCCCAAGTCCTTTATACCAAAATGCTTATCATAACCACGGGTATCGATTGATCCACGTCCGTCCATCCAAATGCCTAGATCTCTGAGACTAGAAGAGCTAGAAACACCAAACTTCACCAGCTGGTGCACGTATTGCCTCATTAGATAAAGTTTGTTGAATCATTTCAATATCTTCCCCCGTTCCCCCGCAGTAGATTTTCACCACTCCATTAAATATATTGATCTGAAATATGACATATATATCACTCTACGTAATTATGAGAATTACAAATTTTGATAAGTTGACTCATGTGGCTTCAATGAACTAATCCACAAATCCTATTTTTCTGCCACACCCATCAACATATCACATTGCCCCATATACTTAAAATAGATTCTTAGACGTAACTCCCGATTTTCATTTAAGTCGGTACAAATTTACGGAAAATTTACAAATATTGTTTTGAAGCAAAAAAAAAGGTGCTGGGAATTACAATTACACTGTCGACTGTATTACATTTGTTCTATAATAATAAAACTTGCAATACTTACATTTTAAGGTAGCAAAGTGTATGCCAACAATCCGAAGACTTTAGACGAGCTTAAGGACAATATTCGAGCCGAAATCACTGCGATATCACCCGAGATGCTGGCAAATGTCATGGAAAATGCCAGAAAAAGAGCTGAATTTTGTATCCGCAATAAAGGAGGTCATTTGATTGACGTTGTTTTTGGCAACTAAATGGAAAAAATTGTTAAGCTTCTTATTTTATAAAAATAAATAGTTTTTCAAAATAGATTGAGAATTGTTCAAGTTATTCAATATTTCCATCGACCACATTCAAATGGCGCACCCTGTAGTATACCCAGAACCATAAAAATTTTTTAGAGACTGTCTATTGCTTTTTTAAGATTTTCAAATAAATTTTGTTCAGATTTTTATTTATTGGCTATCAACCGATAAATTCAAAAGGGTTTAATTCAATAAAAATAATTATAAAAAAATAAAAAAAATATATATTTTGAAGTAAAGAGCTTGAAAATTATTTTTAAAAGAAATGATGCAATGTTTAAGAAAAAGTCTGATTCTGTCTCCATTCCCGTCTCTGCCCATCAACATTGTGCCCAATAAGATTTACAGGTCTTGGCGATTATTGCAGAAATTACATTATGAACCATTAGCTAAAAATTGTGAAACAACGAAGAGCCAAATAAAGCATTCAACTAATCCAAAAAGCCATTTTATTTACCAATATATATATTTGTCGCCTAAAGCATTACGAAAATTTAATTGAATAATGACTGAAAGTGCTGAAAACTTTTCTTTAAATACAAGATGGTTCTTGATTTAGAGCATGCTTCCTCGAGAAGATAAAAGAGAATCGCCTAATCTGCGGCGCAAATCGGAAAATGTTTTTGTAGAAAATTTCCCTAATTGGCATAAGGAAAGTCGTGATGGAAGGGGGTGCTTTGGCCTCTTAATTTTCCAACTTTAAATAAAATTAATATAGAAATTATTTTAGTGTCCTATACGCTTAGGAGTATGGTGTACATGATTACAATTTGGCTTAGTTTGCTTTAAAATAAAACTTTTACTTGGCTGTCATTTAAAATTTTTAATGGGAACTATTGCGTTAGTTGGAATTGGCCTAAAGCGAATGATTAGCCGGAGCATTCATAGTAACTGAGGGTTATGTGCGCTTTAGGTGATTTTAAGTAGTCTAAAAGTTTTAAAAACCTAGGCAGACGATGATCAAGGCAAACACACGTGACGTCATTAGGTCAAAGATTACACTCACATCAAACACAATGTTTATTTTTTGACGCAAATAATTAAAGCGGGCTACTTGTTTGGTTAAAGTCTTCGATTTTGGCAATTTCCACTATATAAAAAATATATTTAATGAATACTTATAAAATGGAAATGGAGTTTTTAAGGCTCTGTCATATAACGACTTTGTTGTTTCTAAAAAAGGCAAAGATTCAGATTAATGAAATTATTCAACTAACTTAAGTTCATCAAATACTTAGAAACATTTAAACTAGATTTCCAAAAACAAAACTAAAAAAATAGAAACAAAAACAACAAAAAAAAAACATACAAAGCATTATAGACCGCCCTATAGGGCACTCTAGTCCTTATATGACTAATATGAACTCATATTTAATATATGTAGACCGCAAAGCTATATATTACTAGAAGGCTTAAAAGTAGGGCAAGATTTTGAAGCAGACTCTGAGAAACAAGAGACTAAAAAAATACATCTAGAACCAGCTCCTGTTTTGCGGCTTAAGTTTTTGCTATCATTGGCAGAGTCCTTAATTTAGAGTAATTTTAAAAAGTCTACAGACAAAAGCCGCAATAGCATATACTATACAAGTATATAGACACTCAACAAAAAAGTTAAAATGGATTATATTCTATTTTTATTTATGCTTTTTTTTATTAATTAAACGTTTAACTAACCATTAGCTTAAATATTGCTCCGTGGCTACCAGATGGTTCTTGAGTTTGTTGTTCTGGTTGGTGTTGTCACAGTTTGTTATTTTTATTTAGGCAAAATTTTCGGAAAACCCAAGAAAACAAGATGCAACAAAAGAAATATATAAAAATTAATAAAGATGGCGTACGTTAAAGTAGGATGCAGATGTCTTTAAGATACTCTTTACAAACACATTGCAATCATAGTCGGTATATTGCTTAAGTAACTATTTACGATAGGATCTAAGGTCTAGTTACTCGTTGCCCTCATATTTATTGGTTATAGTACTCTTATTGTGTTATAATTAATATTTAAATAATAATAAATAATATATTGTTTAAGTAGTTCAAAAAACTTTTGATCATCAAATTTGGCTAAGATATCTTAATAAATAAACGAATTTTTCATCTGAGATTAGGCAGCTATATTAAACTATACTATAATCCCGATATCAAAAAAGTAAAATAAACATACAGCATACCACAAATAATAAGTAATAGTTGGATTGCTCCAGCCCGACCAACTTTGAGATCTAAGCACTTATAAAGACAGACGAACGGAAGGAGGGACAGATGGACATTGGAATTAAAATTTTTCTATTCATCCTGATCATACATGGGGGAACGCCCCCATAGTTCCAACGTCTTCTTCCTTATGTTACATAAATTTTTAGCTTGGACTCCATTTAGTACATTGCAGGAGCAGATCCAAGATTTAGTTATAGAGGGATTTTTCACTTTGAAGTGTATATATTTCAACGGTCGTAAAAAACTGTCAAGCCTTTTTTCCAGCTTTTGAGGAGGGTCCGATTTCAAAAACAAGCTACGTCCGCTAATGGTATATAGCATGTACATGAGTACTCTTCATCTTCAATAGTACGGAAGTGGGTTTCTCAGTTCCTTTGGAATCGTAAAACTTATGCAATTTTGAGAAATCTAAAAAACAGATAAGAATGGATCATCAGCATTGACATCATTGAAAAAAAAAAAAACAAATTCATTTTTTTTTTAAATGTATGCAGCTAATGAGCATAAAAGTAATAACTTTCTTTCAAAATAAATAACTCATTATTTCATACTGCTACTTCATATTAAATAATCAAAATATCGTTCTTGTCTTGTTTTCAGGAAGTTAGCAAAGTTATCCAAAATGGGCATCACAAAAAAAAACAAAATGGTCATCGATGTTGTTTCTCAATAATAAAGTTTGTCATAAGTCAATGCGTATAATTCACAACTGGTTAAAACACTGTGTTCAATTAAGTGTATTCCACTTCTTCGTTCTTAAATTAATTATTTTCATCACAGTTTGTTGTTTTTCTTGATTTTTCTATTTGGGTAGCTTATTAAATTTGTTGATTCTGTCTTAAGTTTTGTTTTTGCAATAAGTTGCTGACGTTTTGTGAAGTGTGTGTTTAGATTTGGGCGTTGTGAAGTATTACTCGGTCCTTTGGAAAGAACGGCAATACAAAACAAAAGCCATTAAAGAAAAATATAAAAAATTTATATAAATATTAAAGGCGTTTACTTACATCGGTACAGTTTACATTTTTTTTGAAGCCATAATCGTAATACTCAAACTCGGCGCGCATCTTGGCCTGATCGCCCAACTGTTTGTCATCATTTGATGTATTTAGCACACGAGCCCGTATATACTCGTACTCACAGGGTGCGGCTCCACAAATACGCTTGTATACGGAAAGTTTGCCAGGTGAAACCAGAACTTGCTGGCGAGCCAGGGAATAACTGGGCTCTATGGCGATGAATGTGGGCAGCAATTCTTGAATATGCTTGCTCTTTAAACTTCTATGTCTCGTGATTAAGCTGTCCGATTATCTTCAAATAGGGCCCATTATGATCCAAATGCTTGATATACTTAATATTTGAGCCCACGTTCAACTTTCCTTTCATGATTTATGCTGCAATTGTACAAAAATTATTATAAACTGTCAAACTGAGGTTTGCTGCATTTTTATATCCTGTACCGTATGATACAAAGAGTATATTAACTTTGTGCAAGCCGAAAATGTATGTAACATATAGAAGGAGTCGTCGGGACACCTCAAAGTTACCTCAAAATATGATCAGGGTGACTAGAGAAGTCGATATACCCATGTCCATATGTCCGTGTGTCCGTCCGTCCGTCTGTTCGTTTGAACGCCTAGATCTTAGAGATGGTAAGGACTAGAGAAACCAAACTTTCACATTAAATAACATATTAGGTCTACAACTTTGATCCCGCCGTTTCTTATTATTAGAAGTATTAGTATTAGTATTAGTACCTTATTGTCAGAAGTCAAGCAATGGCTTGTCATTCCGACACACCTTGCCCATTGTGATGCCACTTGAGTTAGTCCTCTACTCTCCTGTATCCTCTTTGAACCAAACTGATGATTTACTAAACGAATGGAATCTTATTTATTCTGATTTCTAGCTAGTTCATCTGCCTTGCAATTGCCAACGATATCTCGGTGGCCTAATAACCAAAGCAGATTTATGGTGAAGTATTTGGTAACATTTCATAAAAGCTCGTAACATTCCATTTCTGTTTTGGATGTGAGCCTAACTGACTGTAGTGTCTGAACAAATGTGAGTTTCCCTTTCAGTTCAAACACTATTCTTAATTATGAGAGTACTTTCCATTATAGCAATGACTTCTGCTTGGAAATTACTACAAGATCTGGTAAGAGGAAGGATTCGTCAATGCCTAACGATTCCGAATAGACACCCCTTCTTACTTGATCATTGAGTTTAGATCTGTCCGTAAAAATGGTAATCTTGCTATTGCAGTCTGGTATACCATTGTCCCAATCTTCACGAGATGGAAATT
The DNA here is from genome assembly GCA_037043745.1 of Chymomyza amoena. NCBI lineage: Eukaryota > Metazoa > Arthropoda > Insecta > Diptera > Drosophilidae > Chymomyza > Chymomyza amoena. Next base: position 95,467 of record JBAMAX010001095.1, read on the forward strand.
TTACACTGAACGGTTTCTATAAGAATGACTCCATTGAGTTAGAAAAGTCAGTGGTTCTAGGAATTGGCGGAAATTAGCACAGAATAGTCGAGTGTCCTCTAGATCTTATGGCTAGATCTAAAGATTCTCTTAGTCGATTTCACTGCTATATGCTTACTATATAGATGCAGCAGGGTGTTTAATGCTGCTGTGGGGGTCGTTCTAATTGTGCCGTTGATGCTCAAGCTGGCCGCTCTTTAAATGGAATTCATGCATTTCAAATCACTATTTGTGTTCAGTGCCGGTCACCATACCAGAACTCTGTAGGTCTTTGCATGATTTCGCAGAGGGTGTTCGGAAATTTCCCCTTTACAACCAAGGCAACATCATCCGCTTAGGCGACAACTTTATGTTTACTCTCTTCCAGATTCCGCAAGAGCTTGTTCATCGCTAGAACCAACAAGAGAGGAGATAGGACCCCTCCTTGAAGGGTACCTCTTGTAACCGACCTGCGCACCTCCGAATCTCCCATAGTGGAATTCAGGAATCTGCTTAGCAGCATGAGTTTGATGAGATTCACCAGAGATTTAGAAATGCCCAGTTCTGTCAATGTTATTGAAAGCGCCCTCAATATCTGGAAAAAATATTTATATTGTATATAAGTTCCTCTAACTCCGGGTGGAGCGTAGGGCCAAAACAAAAGAATTGAAATCCGACCAATTTTTTGCAAGTTGTTTGAGGCTATTCCAGTCTGTATGGGTGTCTCGAAGGTCAGCATCCACCATGCGACGCCAAGAGGTTGTTGGTCTTCCACGGCTTCTTGCGCCTTGCGGTTTGCATGAAAGCGCAGCTCTACAGATTTCGCAGGTGTCTTTGCGAAGGGTGTGCCCGATCCACCCGAAACGGCGGCGTTTGATTATTAGTTCAATAGGAAGCTCATTAGTGGCTTTCAGTAATTCCGCATTAGAAATGGTGCGTGGCTACCAAATCCTTAAGATTTGATGTAAGCATGAGTTGACAAAGGTTTGCAGTTTCCGGATCAGAGCCGATGTAAGCGACCAGGACTCGCAAGCATATAACAGGACGGATTTTACGTTGGAGTTAAAAATCCGAAGTTTCGTCTTGACCGATATCGCGTTAGATGACCAGATGTTGTTTAGTAGTGCGAAGGCACGTCGGGCATTGTTTATACGGTTGGCAATGTCAGCGGATGAACCGCCTGCAGCAGTTATTTTGCTGCCAAGATAGCAAAAATCCTGTTAAGATTGAGTCCTTTCCCATACACTGTGAAACTTGGGACGTTATTATCGTCGCAGTTCGAGATAATTTCGGCCTTGTTAACGTATATTTTCAAGCCGACCTCGCCAGCGCGAGCGCTGAGCTGATCCAGGTTCAACTGCAGGTCCAACCTTTTGACGGCAAGGAGGGCGATGTCATCGGCGAATGCTAGTTCTTCAAGATGTTCGTTAAAATTCAAGGGTACACCATGTTTTCCTGTTAACGCTTTGTTCAACACGTCGTCGAGAACAATAAGGAACAACAGCGGAGACATGAGGCAACCCTGCTTTACGCCGGTTTTGGGGCAAATCGGGTCGGATAGTTGTTTGTTGTGTAAAACTCTGCATTCAAACCCATCATAGTGAGCTTTGATGATGTTAAGAAGTTTACTCGGGACACCTATGGCGTAAAGCGAGTTGCAGATACGAACTCTGCTTAGGCTGTCAAACGCGGTGCTGAAATCAACAAAGCAGGCATGAGCATTGAACTGCCATTCATTTAGTTGATCCATGATGATACGGAGGAAGACTAGAAAAGATACTAAGGTAAATTCCTTGTCTTTTAATGATTTTTCAATTTCTGTGACAAGTGTGTTTATGCTATTTCAGTGGATTTCCCTTTACAGTGCGCATGTTGTGAGCACGCTAGTTGCAATTTTGAATAGTCCTTCTGATACTCAGCTCTATAATTGGGTAAAAAACAACATATTAAAGAAACATCGAGGAATTTGATTATTTAATTTAGTTTTCTTATGCATAGACTTAAGATTCGTCATATATCACAAAGATATTAAAGACGCCTCCCCTTGGCGTTGAAAATTAATTACATTACAAAAAGATACATAATTTAAACTCTTGAAGCAGTGTTTTAAGCCATATATTTTTTTATGGCCTTAAGCAAAAGTTTTAAATAATATTTCTTGCAGACTTAAAGCACTTTCCACACAGATACACACTTTTATAAGTTTTACGTATTTTAAGTGCATTAGTTGACCTGCAGCTCCAAAAAAAAAAAAAAAGTAAATGTTGTTGCAAAGAGTTTCTTATCAGTTGGGATATGTAATAGATAATGGATTGAGATTTAATGCCAATCATTAATGCATAGCTGCTATTGATTTACGCTAATGCATTTTTAAATGCAAACAGTCAAGCAGTTGGCCAAGTATCTTAGCTGACAGCAACAGTAGAGTGTGGGCCAAAAGAAACAGTCCAGGTGCCAGGAGCAAAGCAGTGCCGAGCAGAGTGGGCTAAAAACCAGACGAGTCCAGGTGAGACTACCAAAGTATAAGCACAAGAATTATGAGCTGCTAAGCACACACGCACACTCACACACACACAGAGCACATATATACTCACATACAGATACAGCTATAGAGCTAGTTGCAGGCTTTTTGCCGTCCTCCCCCCACAACAGGATATTTTAAGTCAGCTAAGTGCGTATAAATCAGCAAATTGCAAGACGAGACTCCAACAAAAACAACAACGAAGACGCACTGGAGCCATGCAAAGCGACTGAGAGAGAGAGAGAACGTGGCAGATTTTAAGAGCGGAGGTAAAAGTGCGAGAGCGACGGCAACTCGTAGAAAAACACATTATAAGCTAAAATTATTATAATCGTTGCATACTTTGCAGCGTGCGCACAGTTCATAAATAACGCCAAGCACAAAGAAGCAGAAGATGAAGCAAACGACGAAGACGATGAAGACGCGGCAGACGAAGAAGGAGCAGCAGAAGTAGAAGAGGAAGCAGCAGCATCGAAGCAACAACAAGAAATGAAATCAAATAAAAACGCAGCAGGAGCGTCACATCCCATGAGAAATGGGCAAGGTCGGAGCCCATTAAAAAGATGCTACAATTTTAAAGCTTATGTTCGCGCTCTTTAGCCGCAGCTCAATCTTTTCTCTAAATTTTTCTTTTAGATTTTTCTCAGGTTCTTAGCCAACATATCTAGGTAACGAAATAAAGAAATTGCTATTTGTAATTTTTTTAATAGTAATTTAATTATATAACGATAGTACTCAGTCTCACTCGCTCAACTTTTTGTTAAGTACACCTGGTCAGATTCCCGACGCGAAAGGAATGGGACAAGAACAGGATAATGAGAGCAGACGCAGCTACAATCTATACTGACTCGGACGAACTC